>PVJA010054565.1:0-11495 GCA_004027025.1 Myocastor coypus
CAGCAATGTGCAATACAAAACCCATGGCTGAAGAGCTCTCATCTTAGTTTTCTAAATGTGTGCCATTTCTAATATCTTATCAATTATTATACTCTCTTTAAAATAAATTGAAACAAAAAAAGACAAGGAAAAAAATTAAGATTTCATAAAAGCCAGTGCCAATATTCAGTTATTTCACCAATCTTGCATAATTATATCTGTTAATCTGAGCAACAGATTTGATGATAAAAGTATGTATAACAACCACTGTTAATTAGTTATTCCTGTTTTGAAAATCTTCAACATATGTATTGTTGTACATTATTGTTTTTGTCTTTTTTCTATTTGTTTTTGCTTCTGTTTTACTCTTCAAAATCAAATCAAATCATAAGTCAGGTCTGGTGTCAAATTTCTTTAAGCTCAGCACTCTGGGGAGGCTGAGGGAGGACTATCACAAGTTCAAGACCAGCCTGTATAACTTAAGGAGAGCCTGTCTCAAAAATAGAAGAATTAAAAAGGGTTGGGATTATGGCTCAGCATAAAGACCCTAAATCCAATCTGCATTGTCATTAAAAAAAAATAAGAAACTATAGACTGTAGCATTTTATAGCATTTTAATTGAACAAATCATTAGACACGACTATAGACTGAGTAAGTCTGGGTTACAGAAGTCTGTCATCTTTATGCTAGTTCAGTGCTTCTCAAAGTAAGTTCAAGGCCTATCAGCATCATCTAGGACAGCAGTTCTCAACCTGTGGGTCATGACCCTGCCAGGGGTCGAACGACCAAAACACAGGGGTCGCCTAAAGCCACTGGAAAATGCTATTTATTTGGAATTACAGTTTTGAAGTAGACCCCAAAATTATTTTTTGGTTTAGGGTCACCACAACATGAGGAACTGTATTGCAGGGTCATGGCATTAGAAAGGTTGAGGACCGCTGAGGAACTTATCAAGATAACACAAATTCCTGGGCCCCATTTCAGAATTTCTTTTTTGTAAGCACTGGAGGCAATGCTGATATACACTCAAAACTGATGCCACTGCACTAGGTAGGCATATCTGATTATGGATGACTCATACACAATGTGCGTTACACAATGTGAAGATATAGCTGGAAAGTCTCTTTGACATGAATGCAAAGTCACTTAGGGGTGACAAAACACACAAGCTACCTAAAAGGCATGCCCTTGAGCCTGGTATTTCCCTCAGTACAGGGAACTAAACACAGGGCCTTGCCTGTGCTAGGCAAATGCTCTTCTGCAGAGACACATCCAATGCTCCCATACTTTTAAGAGTTCCTGGCAAATCAGTGTTCATTACTATACAGCATGCTCAGAGCAAATATCAGCCACCATATAATGGACACTCTTTATTACTGCATCATGTTATCACAGCTATATCTATGTACTTGTTTTTTTAAGGTCAGCTCACCCTGCCCTGAGGGTGGGGCTGGCACAGCATGTGGTGCTGGGGATCAAACAGCAGTTCTTGCAATTGCCTAAGCTTTCTTAAGCAGGAGCTTTAGACCGCTGAACCATCTCACTGGCCCTTCTATGTACTTGTAAAAAACAAAGTGAGTTAGACAAGAATGGTCTAAACAGAGCAGCCCCTTTGCTCATCATCAGTATATTACAAGCTCCTGATTTCTATCTGCTGTCCTCATGGTCCCAAACAAAGCAGCCAAGTGTGTGAACAACAGAAGAGGTTTGCAAACATGGCTTTAAAAAGCCACAAACAATGAATTAAGGTATCTTATGTATGTGTACTACCTCCTCACATTGACTATAATCATGTATTACAAAAATACTAATAAAAATAAATTTTTTAAAATAGCAATACAAGGGCCAGCTAAATAGCTCAGCAGATTAAAGTACCTGCAAGCAGGTACAGGGGCTGGGGTTTTAATCCCTGGGCCTGCCATGCTGGCCCTGCCCTCAGGGCACAATGAGATGGCCATTGACACTGGGTGTGATGGCACATGCCTGTAATCCCAGCTCTTGGGAGGCTATAAACAAATCTAGTAGTAAAATACTGAATACCTTGTCTACCCTTTTCTAAAGTACAAAACAAAACAGCCTAAAAAGTGACAATACAAATGCTAAAATCAGCCGGGCGTGGTGGCTCACACCTATAATCCCAGCACTTGGGAGGTTGAGGCAGGAGGACTGGTTTGAGTTTGAGACCAGCCTGGGCTACAAAAGTGAGCTCAAGGCCAGCCTCAACTGCATAGCGAGACCCTGTCTCAAACACACACACACACACACACACACACACACACACACAAAAAAAAAAAAAAAAAGAAAAGAGAAAGTTAAAATCATAGAAAGAGGTATGTTTAACATGAAGAAACTCAAATAAATTTTTTCAAGTCTCAAGGTCAAAAGTGTGTTAAAATTGAGAGCTGGTCACTTTAGAAAAGTATTATGCTGGTCTCAAAGTTGGTACCAAATGAATAAATAAAAACAAGAAACTGCAACTGTCAATTCCTAAGGATTTTGTTAGTTTAAATCCTCTTATTTTAACTTTCTCTAATCTAAGGGTTTCTATTTAAACTCTTCTTTTAGCCACAAATGTCTTACCTTCATTTTGACCTTTGCACAGGAGGTCAGACTTTCTCTACAGCTTTTATGGACAAAAGCACTGCAATCTGAAAAGAAAGCAAAATCTAAGGTCATAATAAAGCAACAAATAAGACTCTAGATGCTGAATTTGTCACTGCTACACTGTAAGATGCCTATGAGTTTCCAAGTGAAGACACGTGGAAGAACGTCACTATGAACTGCAGTTACACTGTGCAGTTCTCTTGTAGGAAGCAGGTATATGATATCATGTGGAACAAAATAAGAGCAGATGTGATTTCTGGTTAATAAGAAAGGGAACTCTGGAATCTCTCAGACAGGAAGCTCAAAATGGCTATCAAAACTCAAAGTTGAAGAGTCTGTCATGAATATGTGTATCTAAGTACCAAACAGGTAACATCAAAAACCCAAACTAACAGGGGACTGTAATGTTTGCACTACTATATCTAAGTGCAGGTCACAGATATAACAATGTAACTGTTTATCCTTCTTGGGATATTAAACTGAGTTTGCTACAGCGCTTTGAGATTTTTATGTTCTTTTTTGGTATTAGGAATTAAACTCAGGGCTTTGCATTGACCAGGTAGGTGCTGTACCACTGAACTACTTCCTAATCCTCTGAATGTAAGTCATACAAGGTGACTGCAACTCTCCCAAAGCATCCCTGGGAACTTAGACCTGTGAAAATGGGAGACTTCCTGAAAGGTAAAGAGCGACCATAGTTTGCTAACATGAGTTTAGCTCAAAAGTCATTTAATGTCTCAGCTTCCTGGGCTTCAAGGACTTCCATACACTTGTTTCATCTATAAAACGAGAGACCACATTTCTCCCAACTTTAAGCACTTATAGGATATAACTATGAAGACTAAGTATCATTTCAAGGACTGAGAATTTGCTACATTCACTTTGGATAGTAACTCAGCAACTTGTAATAAAGTTGAAAATATGCCTGCCTGAAGAGTGAGAAGATCATCTTGATAGAAAGCCTAGTAATACATACACTGAGATCATCCCTGATAGCACTGTTTGTATCAGTGAAAAGTTGAAAATAACCCAAGACTGAGCAGTGGAACAGATCTGATTATATATACACAATAAGAACCCACAGAAGAGTTAAAATTCAGTGATGTAGACTTGTGTGTGCTTCAAGATGCTGAGTCCTCAAAAAACAGCATTGGGGAGAATAAAGCAGATTACGCAATGAGATACAATATATGCACCTTTTGCATAAACTTTTTTGTTTATATAAAATGAAATTATAAAACAATTCCATAAACACTGAATTTGTAACATTGCTTATTATCCCTGGGGAAGGAAGAAGAGGTCAGGGACAAAGAAATATAGGAAAATTCAACTTTAACTGTAATAGCTTTCCCAAAAATAAAAAATAGAAGTGTAGTGGCACAAACCTGCAATCCTTGGGAGACTGAAGCAAGGAGGAATTGGGAGTTCAAGACCAGAATGGGCTACAAAGTAAGCTCAAGGTCAGCCTGAACCTATCTCAAAGATGGGGGGGGGAGGGGGGGCGCTACAGATATACCTCAGCAACATAAGCACCTGTCCAGAAAGTACAAGGTCTGAAGTTTGATCTGTGGTATCAAAAAATAAAAATAAAAAATAATCTGAAGCATTATGACAAATACTATTTCTTCATTTTGAGAAATGTTAGATTAGCCATATATAATATCTTGTATTAACTTTCAAAATTAAAACATCCCCATAAGAACAGTATATCAAACTACAATCCTCCAAAGTTCTTTCATAGTTCCCTTACAAATATTTTCTATCCTTTTTTAAAAGAAGTAATATAATACATTTGTAATAAAATGAAAACTTTTTTAAAAAAAATTTTATTCTTTTGATGCAGGGTCTCACTATGCAGCTTGGATTCAGTAATCCTCCTGTCTCAGCCTCCTGAGTGCTGGGATTACAGGCATGTGCCATCATGCCTGGTTTCAGAGCTGGCACTGCATAATCAGGAACCCAGGACCTGTGCAGTATGCGGTACCAGGGATTAAACCAGGGGCCCTGTGCTTGCAGGGAGGTGCTTAGACGAGCTACCTCCCCAGCCTGAAAATTATTTTCAGTTCAGTTTTACTATTATAAAAGCATATTTTTTCTTTTGGTTTATTGAAAACCTATTATTGATGCCAAGCGCAATAGAGTGGGAGATTTGCTTGAGAGACCCCACTAATTTTGATCTTACAAAACCAACAAGAATACTACGAAAGAACTTGTTTTCAAACTATCTCCTCATTCTCTCCTTTATGGCAAGTTCTAATACCTTCAGGAATTGAGCAACACCAATCTTTGAAAGAAAAGTGCTATGACTTTTAAACAAACCAGTAGTTTTTGGGTTGTAAGGGCAGTGCTTGAAATACAGAAAAGAAATTCCCTTTGCTGTATCATCAATATGCTTCTAGTAGTTTTTCACAAAAATCTGTCTTCATAGTGGGCCTGGTGGCACATGTCTGCAATCTTAATCAGGAAGGTGAGGCAAGAGGATCACTATAAGTTCAAGACCAGCCTGGGCTACATAATGAGATCCTCTCTCAAATATAGTTTTCAGTTTACTGGGACATACCTCTAAATCTACAACCCAACTGAAACTTTAGTTTCTCTATATAATTGTCGTAAATCTTACTGATTAATAGCTCACATGGATATTTGCTTAACATACTTAAGTACTTACTGGAAAACTACTGAACTTGTTATCAAATGGTTCTGGACTCAATCTGCATGGGTAATTTATAAATGTTAGGCCCTAGTGACATCAGCCAAAGACACTGGATTAAAGCTATTCTCTGTTTTGTTACTAAGAATATAGGAATTAAAAACTAAGATATTTTAAAATACTCTGCCATAAACCATCTATCCTATTAAGAAGACCAAAGAAGATTATCTAGCCTTTTATTTATTGAAAGATTTCCTAACAGCAATAAGCAATATGCTTTCATTTTTCAAAAATTCAGAAAGACCTGAGCATAGTGGCTTATGGGAAGAGAGCTGATTTCTAATTAGAATCTTCTGAATTTAAAAGCAAATAAGCCCAGTCTTCAACTGCCTTTTTTTTTTTTTTTTTTTTGCTATAAGAAGGCATCAAACAAAATGGAGCAAAACCAGTATGAGTGGGAACTATCACCTGTTGCTAATTTTTTTAAAAAAAGCTCTGCCACAAAGTACCACTGATACCCGGTGAACTGGTATTTACTATGTGCTCTTCCTTTTTTAGCAAACAAGACAAAACAAACCATTAGAAAAGACTAACTTAAGAAAATCAGCTTGAGGAGACTAGGTATGCCAAAATGAACTAACATATCTATTTAAGGGAAGAGTCACCTCCCCTGATCTAAATTCTCTGAAGGAAGGGGTTTTGATACTCTAATCCACTGATGAGAATTACAGAATGTGTTGAGTTTGACAATGTATCTACTAGACATGACCACTACCTGGAAAAAAGTGATCTGATTCTTCCTCAACATACAATGTATACAATCACCTTCAAGGACAGAAATGTGTAACTTCTTCAGATCATTTCAACCCTAATCAAGAAAATAAAAAATACAAAACATTTAAATACAAGCAACTCAGAACTACATGCTCCAAAATTCTTTCAATTTCTTGTTTAAAATTCTTAAGAGAGTATGAGAAGCATCTGATCTGCACTGATATACTTCATGCAAAGGCATTTGAGATGTTCTCAGTAGCTGGTAATAATAACCACAGTGCTGGTGCACAGAAGAGGAAAACCACAAAAAAAGGACAGCCAAGCCATTGAGGCTGAAGTGCTTATAAAAGCAGTTTTCTTAAGAATACTAGTAAATAAAAATGAAACAAAATAAAAACTGTTTGGCTTAAATAAGAACTGCTCAAGCTCTACATTCACCTCCCTTTTCCCTAAATAACAAATTTCCTTTCTTTAGTCAATTATATAATATATATATAATATATATATTTATATATATATATATAATATATATAAATTTTACTATCTCATATAAACATTTAACTCTAAATGTCACAAAATTCTCTACCTCAAGAGCTGCTTTTCCAAAGCAAAATCTAATCAATGACACTCTAAATTCTTATGTTTCCTACTTAGACCACTACTTGCTTGTTTTTTAGTCAAGAGAAACAAACTACCACAAAAGTATTCAGAAACTGCTAACAGAAAGAAAAAAAATCTCAGTATCATTTTATATTTGTTTAAAGAAAACAAAAGAAAACCACCAGTAATACCCCAACATTTGAATACACCAAATTCCTCCGTCTGAAGGACTCTACCAAACTTTCCACAAACTAGCCTATTTGTGGCAGCTATAAAGAACAGCTATTTGGGCCTGTGATATAGCTCAGCAGTCTAAAGCACCTGCTTAGGCAAGCTTAGGCAACCACAGAGACCACAGTTTAATCCCTGGCACTACATACTGCGCCAGTCCACCCCCAGGGCAGGCTGAGCTGGCTATAACAAACAAAGAAACAAATAGTGTTTTTTTTTTTTTTTTTTTTTTTTTTAAAAGAACAGCTAATTATGTGGAGGATAGCTTTATGTAATAAAGAAGAAGCAAGAGGAAAGACACTCCTTTGTTTCCTGTCACTACAGCCACTTCACTCTCAAGCTGGACTTCGGCTTGGGCTGAGGGAAAAAAAATCCTCCCATGTTTTTCCAAAATTATTTTCAAACAGTGCTCACAATAAGCTTTGGGCTTTAATTTCACCTTTTCTTTTTAAATCCAGGAGCACACTGCATGGGAGTTACACTGACATTTTGTGGTTTGCTATTTTTAGTATCTCTGATTCTGGCAATTTCCATAGGTTTTTGTTTGCTTCTTTTGTTTTGTTTTAATGTATTTTGTATAGTCTCACTATGCAGCTTGGACCCCTAGTGATCCTCCTGTTTTCAGCCTCCCTAGTGCTGGGATTAAAGACATGTGCCACTACATCTAGACTTTGTCCTAGACTCAGTATACCTGGGGGCAGGGCCAGGCATACTGGGCCGCATGGGTCGTGAACTACAGTCCCTGCACTTGTCTAAGCTGGCGCTTAGTCCACTGAGCTATCTCGGCTCAATTTCCATAGTTTTTAACATTATTTCAGAATGGTCCAGGTGTAATCCACTGGCTTCAAAAATGCTGACTTACAACAGTCAATCCTATTCAATCTCTCTTAGTATCTGCATGCAGATGGATATATTAAAGCAGCAGGAGACAGAAGAAAGTCAATATAAACCATCATTATGATGGGCTATATAGCACTCATCTTTCTAAACCAAGAGTCCAAATCTGACCGAGAGTTGCCTAGGATACAAAGTTCCTTCCACGGGTAAATAAAACAGGCTTTCTGTTACAAAAAGGAAAGCTGCTTTGTTCTAAGAGCACAATGGTTTCATAGAAAGTAGAAGATGAACTGCAGTGATGATACATTTCCTGAGATTTCTGAGAAAACTCTGAACACAAGGGATGAAGGGGAAAGGACAAAAGATTCTAAGTCCCTAAATTACTCATGTTTTCCACTTCCTACCAAGACAACAGATGTGGCTTCATACATACAAATATGCATTACAAGCCAGGTGTGGTGGCACATGCTTGTAATCCCAGCACTTGGGGAGGCTGAGGCAGGAGGATCAGTGCAAGTTCGAGACCAGCCTGGACCACAAAAGTGAGCTCAAGGCCAGCCTGAACTGCATAATGAGATCCTGTCTCAAAAAAGGCAAAAAAGGCAAAAAAAAAAAAAAAAAAAACCCAAAACAAAACAAAAACAAATATGCATTACAGACTGTTCTTCGGGAAGCCAGGAGAACCAGCCAATTGTTTTTCCTCTTTTGGGTAGATAATTGCACACTGTTCCTTTGCTTTCATATTTCTTGATTTCGCCCCTTCCCCCTTCTTTGTATAAGGCATGCTACACAGATGCACATCCACCTTAATGTCACTATGAAATGTGAAAACTTGTTTATATTTAAGTACATGATGCAGAAAACATTTTTATTTGCATATATAAAACAAGTATTAGAAATTTTTTATATCATGGCTTACTTTGCAATCATGGTCTCCTTCCAATTACTGTACTTAAAGACTGACGTAAAAATACAAATAAGTACACTAATATCAAAGACAATAGGGCTGATAAGAAAATTTGACACTGATGCATTTTAGTGAGACCTGTACTAATTAGAAAAAAAAAAGGGGGGGGGATGGCTCAGTGGTCTAAAGCACCTGCTTGGGAAAGCTTGGGCGGCTTCAGGGACCACGGTTCGATCCCCGGCACCACATGCTGTGCCAGCCCTGCCCTCGTGGCAGGCTGAGCCGGCCATAAAAATGAGTGAATAAACAAATAAAGGTTCTGAAACAAGAAAAAAAAATCTTAAAAGAAATAAAAAGTTAAAAAAAATTTTAAAAATTAAAAAAAAACATTAAAACTGGTGTTCTCAAATGTGGCATAGTGGTCACCTTTGTCCCAGTCAACATAACATAACTTAGATGAAATATGCCATCATGCTTTGCATGAAGCTCATCCTGCGTCCTGTGGACACTGTGGACATTAATTTCAAGAATGCATCTATCAAAGACACTTGTGTGGCAATGCTGCTGGGAACACTGATATAATTCGTCAATGGAAGCAGCTGCTCTTACCGCTTAGGTGATTACCCTGAGTCATTCTGTCAAATGTATTTTTTTTTTTTTTTAATTTTTTTTTCTTGTTTCAGAACCTTTATTTGTTTATTCACTATTTTTATGGCCGGCTCAGCCCGCCCTGAGGGCAGGGCTGGCGCAGCATGTGATGCCGGGGATCGAACCGCGGTCCCTGAAGCTGCCCAAGCCCTCCCAAGCAGGTGCCTTAGACCACTGAGCCATCCCGCCAGGCCCCTGTCAAATGTATTTTTAAATATCTGCTTTACATATACACAAAGCCAAATGCCAGCTATGCTTCTGTCCTGAGTTGTCAGACAGCTCATACTGTTTGAAGTTTTGCTGAGCTCAAGGAAAACTAATCACTGTTGTGGTAAGTAAGTAGGAAACCACCTAAATTCTTGAAATTTGGTGATGATGCCACAGGTTTACGTGGTTCCTGGCAAAGCTATAGATATCAAGCTTTGGGTTGATTACTGTCAGTACCATAAAGTAGACAAATGCCTTGAGTGTCTTCAATGCAGTTGACAAAAAGACTGCTGAAACTAGCAAGCTCAGCAAATCTTCACAGAAAGCTCACAAGGAGTGAGAATGCTCCTAATATCTACTGGTGTGAACTGATGGTGGCAGCAGAAGAGTTTCTGAACTGTTCATCTCAAATGGTCATTTGATAGAAAAAGACTGGCTAATGGTAACAGTAACTGTAAAAATCTTTAACAGGAAATAAAACTGTATGGTGGACTATTTCATTCTTTTCTTGTGAAGGATTTTTAAGTAAATGATATTTCAAATCACTATTCTAACAGAAACAACTTGACCAAAAACCTGTCATAGGATTCTGAGCTCAACTAAAATCTAAGGAGAATAGAAACTAATTTTAAATATATATAAATTAAAGACAAGGCATACTCTGGAAACTACTCCCTATTAAACTATTTGGTTACTACACATATGTGGTTGAAAACTTGAAATCCTAAATCAAACACTTCTTTCATGAAGTTTTTTTCAATCAGTACCAGTCCCCCAGCCGCATCCCAAGTGACTTTCTGGGTGCTGCTGTTATCACTGAACAATGGAAGTCTCCAACAACTCTACCAGATCTTTGGGTGGTTGAGCACACATTGCAGTGACAAACTATGATGCTTTCACTAAGTGTGTGCCATCACTTAGGGAATTCAGTAAAATTTCTGCTATGCTTAACAGAAAAAGAAATCAATAAACATGTGGGCTTAAGACACCTGTAGTCAAAAGAGGTGGGCCCTCTTACTTATAGCAGACATTTCTGCCTCTGATCAATATTCTCTACAGCATAAGGAAAGGACTCTAGCACATACAAATGGTTTAAATTTGAATCTGGGATTTATGCATGATGTAGAATTCTCACCCAGAGCCCTAGCAGACTGCAAGCTTCTTGGTGTTTCTGAAGATCAGTTAGTGAAATTTTTAAAGGCTCTTTATCATAGATGTTAGTTTGCAAAGTTCTTGGTTTTATTTCACTGTCTCAGATCCGGCTCTTACTATATATACAACCTGTCCATAGTTGAGAGTGACGTTCCTTAATCTTGACTTTGAGATCCTTTAGAGATTTCCCTTTTGGCAGATACACACAATCTTAATCTGTCTGTGAATCCTCAACTTATGAATGACTTGTTCTGGAAGAACATTCTTAAGTCAGATTCATCTGTATCTGATAGAGTCTTATACAGTACACTTGTGAAAGTTCCACTACTGGAATGCTCCTAAGTTGTAATATTCCTATATGTTTTATAACAGGAAGCATGTACCTGTCTATTTCACCAATAAAGTTCCCTAATTATCAGCTTCCATTCTGCTCATCAAAAATATGGTTTCTTGGTTTGTTTGTTTGTTTTTTTTTTTTTTTGAAGACAGTGCTCCCCAAATAAGGAAAAGGCATTCTGAAGGGGAAAAATATTAACAATAATCAAGCTGAAAAGTTTATAGAAGTCTCTTCCTTCTCTCCCAGCTGACTAATGCTGGTGATGCAATGCAGGGTTTTTGGTGTGTTTGGCATATATTTCTCCACTGTGCTATACCCCTAGCTTGAATAGCTATCATTTAGATTCACTTCTCAAAAGACAAGCAATATATACACTGATGGGGGCTGGGAAGACACTTCAGTGGAATAAATGCTTGTCTGGCAAGCACAAGGTCCTGAGTTTGATTCCTGGTACCACCAAAAAAAAAAAAAAAAAAAACCCCACATACACAGATGCCTTCCTCAATCTTTATGTTAGGCAGCCTTATATTAAATATGATCCTGGTGGGTTGTTGAGGTGGGCTTTTTTT
>PVJA010054566.1:0-11526 GCA_004027025.1 Myocastor coypus
CAATTTTTCTGATCCAGGAGATTATAGGGCCACAGAGGAAAGTGATCTACAATATATAGTGTGCCTAAGGAGAGCTATCTAAAGAGAAAACATTTTCCTTGGCTTTCACAGGGAGCAAATTGGTCAAACAATGGCTGTGCAACATCCACATGGCTGAAACTGGCAAAAGATCTACATGGTTTCAGGGTAAATCCTGAGGGGATTTAACTGACTTTGTCAGATAAAAAAGTTAAATTTTTGTTATGTAGGGCTTTCTTTATCTTGGGCTTAACCATCCAACAGAAAAGTATAACCACGAGGTATAAAAAGTAAAGCCATATTAATATGCTGAGCTGTAAAAGGCTCAAGTCAGCAACTTCTGACATTGCCAATTCTATGGATTATCACTAATACTATCAACCAATGGATAATATTGAATTATTTTGCTGAATTCACACACCTATAATAATTGAATGGCTATGAACCACCCTTCTCTGACAAAATTAAGCAAAAATGGGGATGTAAATGAAGGACCATTTTGTAGTGAAAAAATATATTTATACGCAAAATAGGATACATATACAACTACTTTCTCTTAGTTCAATGAAAAGAAAGATTTGTACTAATAGTGTTCAGACAAGGAATCATGTCTGCATCTTGTACTCTGAATAAGTACTACAAAGGCAACAATGTGCAATGTATTAATCATTTTAACTGTCCTGCTAACCTTTTTTGAAGCTGTCTTATCTTTTTCTCTCGTTAAAATTAATTGAAAAAAATATAATATAATTTGAAAAAATAAATATTTTCTGAGATGATTTTTAGAACTCATCAGTGAACTCATCAGGAACTGGAGTTCTCTTATTTTGAAAATTATTTATTACTGCTTCAATTTCATTACCTGCTATTGGGTTATTGAAGGTTTTTATATGTCCTGTGTTCAGTTTTCCTAACGAAGAAGTACCTAGGAATTAATTTATATATTCTAGATTCTCCAATTTATTCTGGATTCTCCAGTTGTTAATAAAAGCCTTTATTTTGGCAGTGTCAATTATTATTTCATGCTTTTTGAAATTAAGTTTATTAGTACATATTTTTTGAGACAGGGTCTCACTATGCAGTTCAGGCTGGCCTTGCGCTCACTTTGGTAGCCCAGGCTGGTCTCAAACTCGATCTTCCTGCCTCAGCCTCTCGAGTGCTGGGAGTACAGGGGTGCACCACCACGCCCAGCTTATTAGTATATATAAATATACTTAATGATCATATTCATTCTATGGACCTTGTATGTGTACATGGTATATTTGGATTCTTCTTTTTTCATTCCCTTATGCTTCCTTCAACACCTCTTCCCCACCACTGTTTACAAAGCTTTATATCCCTTTTACCCTTTTTTATCCCTTGTTTTTCCCATTACTTTTCCTTACCTTCCACTTAGTCTTTATTTCTTCCTTTTCAAAAATTTCTCCCTATTTCATAATATCTATTATAGATCTTGAACTTTATTTACTTTTTCAGTCTCTGACACCAGAGTGACAATGCAATAGTTTTAGACAAGCAAGTTGTGTTTATATCACTTAAGAGTACAGTATTGGGCTGGGTGGATAAGTTGACAGGATAAGTACCTGCCTAGCAAGTACTAGGACCATAGTTAAATCCCTAGAACCTGGGGTGCACCATGCAGGCCTCTGAAACTGGACATGTTGGTGCATGCCTGTAATCCTAGCGCTTGTGAGGCTGACACAGGAGGATCATAAGGAGTCCATGCTGTGTACCCAGACCCTGTACTAAATAAGTAAATAAATAAATAAATGGCCAGTTACGTAGCTCAGCGGACAAAGCAAATGTTTAAGCAAGTGCAGGGACCAGGATCTGATCTCCAGCAACGTATGTCATGCTAGCCCAGGAAACAGGGTGTGATAGGGAGGCTGAAATCAGGAAGATCCCTATGAGTCTAACCTACATAGTGAGATCCTCTACCCAGTGCATTAAAATTTTAAAAATAAGAGTTGACCAGATAGCTCATTGGACTAAAACACCTGCTTAGGCAGAGCACGGTGGCCAGGGTTTGATTCCATTCTGGGAGTGCTGCACTGGCCCAGTCCCCAGGGGCACAATGACAACAGTTGAAACTGTGTGTGGTGCCATACCTGTAATCCCAGGGTTTGGGAAACTGAAAACAGGAGAATCACTACGACACCGATTTGTATAGTGAATCCCTGTAGACCCTGTACTAAATATAAATAAATACATAAATACATAAATAAATAGTGAGGAGTTATATTCATTTACCTTAAAATGTCTCAGATTTATCCTTCCTTCTGCTAAGTAGCACTTCATTGCATAAAAAACAAACACATCTTTTTTTATTCATTCATTGGTTGATGAACATTTGGTTGTTTCCAAGATTTAGGTATTACAAACTGTGCTGCTATAAACATAGTTATGCATACCCTTATTTCATATTGCTATGGTATGATGTTTTTAATTTTGGGAAGATACACAGAAGGTTACAGGTGGCTCAAAATGCACATGTTTTTTTTTTGTTTTGTTTTGCTTTTCTTTTATTTTTGAGGAACATTCGCATTGATTTCTCCAGTTGCTGTACAAGTCTACACTACCATCAGCAGGGGAGAAATATTCCATTTTCTCCACTGGCCTGCCAGAGTTTGTTATTGATTGATTTCTTAATGATAGCAATTCTTTTTGGGATAAGATGTACCCTTTAATTTGTATCACTCAAATGACCAATAATGTTAAACATTCTTTATGTTTATTTTCCATTTGTATTTCTTTATCTGACAAGTGTGTATTCATCTCAAGTGCCCATTTTTGGACTGAGTCTTTAAATTTGAGATGACTAGCTGGGCATGGTGGCGCACGCCTGTAATCCCAGCACTTGGGAGGCGGAGGCAGGAGGATCGGTGCGAGTTCGAGACCAGCCTGGGTTACAAAAGTGAGCTCAAGGCCAGCCTCAACTGCATAGTGAGACCCTGTCTCAAAAAGACAAATAAATAAATAAATAAATAAATTTGAGATGACTGATGTTTTGCAATTCTTTGTATGTGCTAGACAGACATCCTTTTCTGCAGGAAAACTGGATAAAAGTTATTCCCATTCTTTTGGTTGTCTTTTCACACTAGTGATTTCTTTTGCTGTATAATTATTTTTTTCAGGACCGGGGTTCAAACTCACAACCTTGCACTTGCCCAGCAGGCACTTGTGCCTTGGAGCTATCTCCACAGCCCCTTTTGCTGTATAAAATATTTTAATAGGATTAGATCCCACTTTTATTTGAAATACTATTTCCTATGCAATTTCATGAAATCCTTGCCTACACGTATATCCTCAGGTGTTATCCTTACTTCCTCTTTCAGCAGATTCAGTGCTTTTGTTTATTTTATTTTTATTTTATTTTATTTTATTTTATTTTATTTTATTTTATTTTATTTTTTAGTGCTTTTGTTTAAATGTTTAGATCTTTGACCCATTTCAATTCTACTTTAGTGCATATTGCTGTAGATGATTTTCTGGATTTCGGCAGGGTCAAATGTGAGTTCATTCTTCATTCCTAATTTCAGAGATTTAAGTCTTTCTTTTCTCTGCTAAGGTTGCCTAAGTGTTTATCAATAACATTTAATCTCTCAAACAATTGTATAATTCTTTGAATTGTTTCTTTCATCCCAAATATGTTAATTTATGCTCTGATATTTTTAATTTACTTTCTTGTACAAGTTTTTGGCTTAGCCTGCTCTTCTTTTTATAGAAGTCTGAGATTCATCGTAAGTCTCTAGTTTGCACTTGGCTTTGTTTTATAGATATGGGTATTTACTGCTATAAAGTTTCCTCTTACAAGTGCTATCATTGTTTTCCATAAGTTATGGTATGTTGGATTGTCATTCTTGTGTAATTGTAGAAATGTTATAATTTTTTTGAAGTCATCTGGAACCATTGATTGTTCAGGAGTGTGCTATTTAACCTTCCTGTGTTTATGGAATTCTTATGGTTTCATTTGCCATTGAGTTCCAATTTTATTACACTGTCGTCTGATAATGTGCATGGGATGGTTTTGGGTGGTTTACATTTACCTAAGCATATTCTATGAGCTAGAGTGTGCTCTGTTTTAGAGAACGTCCATTGTGCAGTTTAGAAGAAAGCATATTCTTATAGACACTCTGTAGACATCTACTATGTACATCTGTTCAAAAATTTGGTTCAGTTTTAACATTTCATTTTCAGCTTTTTGTCTAGCTAATCTGTTTTTTTTTTTTTTTGATGGTGTAGTCTTGAAATCTTCCAATATAATTGAATTAGTGCTTATTTCATTTTTCATCACTTTTAATATTTGTTTTATATAGCTGGTCACATTGGTATTTGTTGCATGTATGATTGTTATCTCTCTTCCTTTTGGGTTATTTCCTTTACAAGGATGTAGTGACCTTCTTTAAGTCTCTCAGTCTCAATCTTGAATTTCAAGACAAAATGGCTTGACATTCACTTTACCTTCAAATAATTACCCTTACTTTTTCTGCATTCCTGTCTCATGGAGTATTGTATTCTATCCTTTGACTTTCAGTGTATGAATTAGTTTTTAAATTAAATGTCTTCCTTTTATGCAGCATATTGTTGGCTCTTGCTTCTTGATCCATTCTGTCAGTCTGTGGCATAATTTGATTGGTTAATTGAGAGCACTAACAATGATGTTAATAAAAAGATTTTTATTCCAGTGTCATACAGACCACACAGTATTTATTCATTACTTTCATAAACCCTTTCAGATTACCCAACTGCACTGGATCATATACTGGGCTTCACTTTGACCACTAAAAAATTTCATCTGGTGCAAACACTGTCTCCATCCTGTGAGAGATACCTAGTATAAGCAGTACTATTTGGTATACAAAAAAAACCAATTTTATGATTCCTTTAAACATTTCAGAATATAAATTTAATCAGTTGGGGCTTAAATCAGGAAGCAAAATAAATTCTAATGGACATAAAAACTTAATTTCCAAATTAGTGATAAATTTTATTTTATATATCAAGTTCATTTATATAACTTTAAAAAAGACAGCCAAATCAATGTACACATGTTTTTCCTTAATACAACTTTTACAAAATTATGCCCATGTTAGCTAGTATAAATATTATTAAAGATTTATTTGAGTAAACATAAATTCCCATAACTTTTAAGATAAACAGTTGTTTAAAAGTGCATCAACTGATCAGATTTGTGTATCAATGCTGTTTGTAAAAATTTCTTAAAACCATGAATAAAAATGATTTACAGACACACATACAAAACCAATGATGGTTATAAATGATATGTATTGATTTATTCTTGTCATGTTATTTTTCTGCTATGGGCTGCTCAACCCCTTTTTCCCTCCCTCTGTATAGTTGTTGTCTTCCCTGGTTGCTTACTTCTGGTGGGATTCATGGAGATATAATCCTTGATATCTCTTTCTACAATGTCCTTCAAAACATAATGTAGTGCTGGTTTGCTGGTCAAACATTTCCACAGATGTTTTTTGTCACTGAAGAATCTTGTTTTCCATTAGTTTTGAAATATGGTTTTGTGGGTTACTGTAATGTGGGTTGAAGTTTGTTTTCCTTTAGAACTTGAAATATTTCACTTCAGCATCTCTTTGACTTGGTGATTTGTGTTGAGAAACCAGCTGTGATTCTGATAAGATTTCCTTTGTAGGTAATTTGTTGCTTTCCTCTAACATCTTTAAAGATTCTTTTCTTGTGTTCAATTTCTAGAATCTTGACTACGATATGCCTGACTGTAATTTTTATGAATATTGTTAATTGATGTTCTACATATCTCATTTGTTTCTCAAATTGTTTTTCCCTACCAAGGTAGTTTTCTGTCATATGAGTGGACAAATTTTTATACAACTGGTGCTATCTCCTGATTTTTCGTTGACTCTAATCAGTATTAAGAATTCTTCTCTGCTTTATCAAGCACCTGCTCTATTGATATCTCATGGGCCCTTGCTATTTTTAATGAATCTGTTTTTTTCATGATCACTGACCACAAGCTTGTCTTCTAGGTCAGAAATCGTAACTGCATATTGGCTCAATCTGGATACTTTCAGTGGAATTTTTTCCTGGACATCTGTTTGAATCTGCCTTATTTATTCTATTTCTTTACTATTCTGAACATTCATGGTTTTTATAATTTTCTTAAGATCCTACAATTTTAATGAATCTGATCTAGAGCCATTAAACATTTTCATTGTGGTCACAATGTTTGTAATTATCTGAGAAATTATTTCTGATTTGATTTTTTTTCTAGAGCCTCATACAATTGCTTTGCTAGTACCACTTCAGAGATTTCAGGTGGGTGGATTTCAGATTGTCCCAATTCATTTCCCCCTTATTGTGCCTTTGGTGAACTGGATGTCTGAAGTTTCATCTTGTATGTGTCTTCTAATCTTATTTTCTTGTTTTAGTTTAATTCCTGGGGTGATGCATAAATTGTCTTTGTTGGATTGCTTTATTAGTAGTATTTACAACTCTTGGGGAATGATGTTTCTTGGAGGTATCATCTAAGTGTAGATAGTTTTTCAGTTTTGAGTCTGTTTCAAGATTTTACGTGTTCAGTTTCTTGGGGATGAGAAACTGTTCCCTGTTTGGCCTAGAAACTGGTTCACTGGCACTATGCCATAGTATTTTCTCTGACCATTAGTCATTGTCAGTCTTGGAGTATCAGGAAAAATATCAGTTTAGAATAATTATGTAAGTTTGATTATAACAGTAGCAATAATCACAACATAGAAACTGACAAACTGAAGAAATCATTAATTTGTCGCCTTTAACATTGTGAACCATATTTTTAGTTATATAACAAAGTAAAACAGACCAGAAAACATGTATAGAGTTTAAGTACTTAATATATTAATTTTACCCTTAGTAGTTAAAAGAAGTTAAGGAATAAATGGGGAGGTAAAGAAAAAAGGAAGAGACTAGAGAGACTAGAAGTAAGGCTGGAGAGTAAAGGGTGAGAATACTAACTTTGGGAAACTGGTGAAGAAAACTTGAGGGAAAGTGGGAAAGAAGAGATGAAAAGAACAGAACAAGAACTACTTGGGGCTAGAAATTATGGACACACTCATATAAAACAAGATAAACAATGAGGAAGAAAAAAACAGAAACAAAATCACTACCACCACAACAAAGAAGAGAGAGAGAATAAAAGTCCACTTCCAGGTTTCTCTCTACTGTCATTGTGAACACAGAGTCCTTTGAATATATATGCCAATGGATCCCAGCAAATTAACAGTAGCTTTTTGCCGGGGTAGTGGATATTCTCAGGGAGCCTACACCTGCTGGCCAAGCTGACGCTCATTTGGGCTACAGCTGTCAGTGCACCTTCCTTGGGTCTGAGCCCAGCTGAGAGCTGCTAGATGCAGCCAACAGCTGCTCTGAGTTCTGAGCCCAATTGATCCTTCTCCAACATACCTCCAAGCCAATACTTCTTTTCTGTGGGATGACTGAGCCTTCACAACTCACTGACAGCTAGTACAGTCCTTCATATCCATTGTTACACCTCGCTGCTGTTTTCTTTCTTCCATACAGGCCTCTGGAATCACTAGCAGTCACTCTGTCAAATCTACCAGTTTGAATTGTTCCTATCAACCAGTTAGTCCCATCTCAGAGAGAAAGAAACACCAGCTACCTCCTTCCTCTTTGTTAAAATTTCTGTTTACCCTCTCTATGGGGTTCACGTGCCACCTCAGGTCACTCTTGGGTCCAGGAGACCCACTTCCCTCCCTCCGCCTTCCTCACATTGCTATAGTGCACCATCTGGATGGCAACACTCAGTGCTGCTTTCCACTCTGCCAGCTGTTCTTCATATAAATAACTAATATCTAGAACATATGAAAATTGAAAAAATAGGAAGCTCCAAATTTTAAGATTCAATAAAAAAGGGGCATCTGAAATGAATAGATACTTCTCAGAAGAAATAGAAAAAAAATAAATATATGAAGAATGTTCAACATCATTGGTCAATAGACACATGCAAATTGAAGAAATTTACATTCCTTCTCACTTCTGAAAGAATGGCTATTATCAAGAAAACAAGTAATAGATTTCTCTTCACAAACAATGAAGTCAAGAAGAGCATGGAGCACAGTATTTCAAGGCCTCCATGAAAACAAATTTCAGCCCAGACTGCTATACCTAGCAAAACTCACTTTCAAGTATGGGGAGAAGTGAAATACTCCCCGAACAAGGAACAACTAAAGAATTTCATGACATCAAACCCAACACTACACAGTACACTAGCAAATATTTTAGACAGGGACAAAAATGACTCAAACTCAACAAATGAGAACAAAAAGCACACACAAAATAGCGTAACCAACTAAACATAGGAGAAAACGTGGTAAACAGTAGTAAGTAAAAGTCATGTCAATGTATAAGTCAATACACTTCATTTATAGCCATCAATGTGAAAGGATTCAATTCTTCAATTAAAAGAAACAGATGGGCAGAATAGATAAGGAAGCCAAATGCAACCATGCACTGTATACAAGACACACACTTCACTCATATGAAACTCATAGACTAAACATTAAAGCATGGAAAACAATACCATGCATCAGCACCTCAATAAAAAGCAGGGGTAGAAACACTGTTTGCAGACAGTCTAAACTTCAAACCAAGATTAATCAAATGAAATAAAGAAGGCCACTACATACTGGTTAGGGGAAAACTTCAAGATGAAGAGATAACACTCACAAATATGTATGCACACAACACATGAGCAGCCATTTATATAAGACAAACTCGAATGGACATGAAAAGTCTACTATCAAATACCACAATCTTAACAGGAGATATTAACACCCCCTTATCAAAAAAAAGATAGGTCAAGCAGACAAAAACTTAGCAATGAAGTCAAAGAACTGAACCAGAACTTAGAAAAACTGGTTATACCGGGCATACACACAGTGTTCCACTCAACGGCTTCAGAATACACATTTTTTTCAGCTACACATGGGGCATATTCTAAAATAGACCACATATTAGCGGGAAGCTCATGCTTAAGGATCTGCAAGAAAACACAAATCATCCCATGTCTATTATCTGACCACAGTGCAATGAAACTGGAAAGAAATAACAAAAGAAACCACAAGAACACGAGAAATACATGGAAATTAAACAGTGCTCTTCTCAGCCACCAGTGGGTTACAGATGAAATTCAACAAGAAATTAAACAATATCTACAATTTAATGAAGATTCAAACACAACCTATTGGAATTTATGAGATGCAATGAAAGAAGTTCTCAGATGGAAATTTATACCTGTGAACGGACACATAAAGAAAACACAATGGGCACAAATAAATACTCTAATGCCACACCTAAACCAACAAGAAACAGAAGAGCAAAGGAAATCAAAAGCCAAAGATGGGAGCAAATTATAAAGATTAGGACATAAATTACTTCAATTGAGAAAATGATAACAATAAAAAGAATTAATGAATCAAAAAGCTGGATCTTTGAAAGATTAAATAAAATTGACAAGCCCTTAGCAACCTTCATCAAAACGAGGAAAGAAACGAGTCAAATTCAAGCAATAACGAATGAAAAGGGTGAAATTACTACAGATCCAACAGAGATTCAGGGGATCATAAATAGCTACTTTGAGAATCCTTACTCTCACAGAATTAAAGAAAAAGATGTAATGGACATATTCCTAGAAAAGTACAAATTACCAAAACTGAATCAAGAAGATATGAGAACACTCAATAACCTAATAACAGCCAATGAAATTCAAAATGTAATAAAAAGGCTACCGATAAACAAAAGTACAGGACCTGATGGATTCACCACTGAATTCTACAAAAAATTTATACAATATATAATTGCAAGCCGGGCGTGGTGGCTCACGCCTGTAATCCCAGCACTCGGGAGGCTGAGGCAGAAGGATCGGTGCGAGTTCGAGACCAGCCTGGGCTACAAAAGTGAGCTCAAGGCCAGCCTGAACTGCATAGTGAGAATCTGTCTCAAAAAGACAAAAAAAAAAAAAAAAAAGAGTATATAATTGCAGTACTCCTCAAACTCTTCAATGAAATTGAAAATGAAACAACACTCCCAAAATCATTCCTAGAGGGAAGAATTACACTGAGAACAAAACTAGAAAGAGAGATGCAACTAAAACGGAGAACTACAGGACAATTTCTCTCATAAACACAGATACAAAAATCCTTAATAAAAGACTGGCCAATACAGTACGGCACATTATCAAGAAGATTATACACCATGACCAGGTAGGATTTAACCCAAAGATGCAAGGATGGTTCAATATATACAACATTTTAAATGCAATATACTGTACTCAGCCAACTTGTCTTCAACAAATGGGGCAATCATGCTACTGGAAGAAAGATAGCCTATTTAACAAATGGTCCTGAAAAACTGGCTCTCTACATGGTGAAAACTAAAGCTTGACCCAGGTCCATAATTATGCACTGAACTACAGTAAAAATGAAATAAAGACCTAAATATTAAAAGAGAAACATGAAATCTCCTGGAAGAGAAAGTGAGAGAAAATATTGAAGATATCGAGGTAGGCAAAGAGTTCAGGAACAAAAATCAAAATGCACGTTTGACACTTGAAAGAATCAACAACTTGGACTTCCTGCAGTTAAGAAGTTTTTTCACCTCCAAAGAAATTACCACCACAGTGAAAAGGCAACCCACAAATTTCAAAAAGATTTTAACTAGTAAGTATTCAGGCAAAGGTCTTAGAATTTATAAAGAACTAAAAACCATAAGGACCCCAAAATTCAAAGGCTCAATCCAGAAATGGGCATCTGACATGAACACACACCTCTCAGAAAAAGAAATTCAATAAGCCTATAAATACAAGAAGAAATGCTTCACATCACTAGCCACTGGTGAAATGCAAATTAAAACAACACGTACATACCATCTCATTCCAGAAAGAATGGCTATCATAAAGCAATCAACCAACAACAAATGTTGGAGAGGCTGTGGGGAAAAAGGAACCCTTCTCCACTGCTGGTGGGAATGCAGACTGGTGCAACAATTATGGAAAGCAGTGTGGAGGATCCTTAGAAAACTAGAATTGGAAGTTCTGTTCAATCCAGCTATCCCCCTACTGGGAATTTTCCCAGAACAACTGAAAACATCATACCCTAGCGATATCTGTGCACCTATGTTTATAGCAGCCCAATTTGTAATAGTCAAATCTTGGAAACAACCAAAATGCCCATCATTTGAAGAATGGTTGAAAAAAATGTGGTATTTTTGTACAATGGAATACTACTCATCCATAAAGAATGATAAGCTTGAAGACTTCTTATATAAATGGATGTATATTGAACATATACTCATTAGTGAAATAAACCAGACCTATATGTGTAAATATCATATAGTCTCCCTAATATAAGAACTTTGAAGAAGAAGATAAGAACTTAAGGGCATAGCACAGCTGAATGTGTTATGGATTAAACAACGAAGTGACTGGAAGCAGATAAAGGAGAAAACATATCAAGAGCAAAACCA
>PVJA010054567.1:0-11526 GCA_004027025.1 Myocastor coypus
AAAGTAATGTGGATTTAGAAAGGTTAATGTTTAATTGTTTGATCAATCTTATATACCTATATGTATTAATCTAAACTGATCTGATGATGAAAATATATAATATAACCATTGTTAAATTTAAACAATAAAAAAAATTGAAGAAAAAAAAAACCCAGGTAATTTTTTTTATATTATTGAACTTTATGTATAAAATCATTTGATTTCAAATAATCATTTAATATAAAAACAAACAAAGAAATAAGAAACCAATAGCAGCCAATGAAGTAAAAAATACTACTGACCAAGATCAGTACAAGTCTTAATGGATTCACTGCTGAATTCTAAAAGAAATTTATAGAAGATATAATCCCAATACTTAGCAAACTCTTCCGTGAAAATGAAGCAATCTTCCCCAAATAATACACGAACAAAAATATTATGCTGATAACAGAACCGGAGAAAGAAATGACAAAAGATAGAACTACAGGCCAACCTCTCTCCTGAACATAGATGGAAAAATCCTCAATAAAATCACAAAATATAAAATCCAGAAATCATTGAGAAGATTATGCATCATGACCAGTGAGTATTCATACCAGGAATGCAAGGATGGTTCAACATATGCACATCTAGAAATGTAGTACACTATATCACTATAGCCAAATCAAAAAACTATATGATCATCTCATTTGATGCAGAAAAGACATTTGACAAAGTCTAATAGTCATTCATGTTCAAGGTCCTACACAAAATTGGAACTGGTGGCCTCTTCCTCAATCTGATGAAAGCCTTCTATGAAAATCCAACAGCTAACATCATTCTAAATGAGGAAAAACTGAAGACATTTACTTGCAGATCTGGTACAAGACAAAGATGTGCTCTACCATGTTTCCTATTCAATATAGTTCTGGAATCACTAGTAATTAAATAAGAGAGAGAAATAAAAAGAATACAATAGGCAAAAACCTTAAATTATCACTCTTTGTAGATGACATAACAGTCTACTTGGAAGATCCAAAAACTCAACCAAGAAGTTAATGGAATTAATATGCAAATTCAGTAGCATACCAACATACAAATTCAACACACAAAAGTCGATAGCATTTCTCCACACAGATAACAAACACACTGAGTGAGAAATTAGAGAAATAATACCTTTAACAATAGCACCACAGAAAAATGAAATACTTAGGTATTAATCTAAAGAAATAAGAGGTCTATTCAATGTGTACTACAGCCCTCAGAAAGAAGAGATTGTAGATCATTCAAGAAGATGGAAAAATATCCCCTGCTCCTGAACAGGAAGAACCAACTTTGTGAAGATGGCCATGCTCCCTAAATTGTTACACAGATTTAATACAATCCCCATCAAAATAACATCAACATATTTCACAGACCTCGAGAAATCTTCCTGAAATTAGTTTGGAAAAACAGAAAACCTAGAATAGCAAAGCAATCCTGGGCAACAAAAATAAGGCAGGAGGCATTAAAATTCCTTACTTAAAATTATGCTACAAAGCTACTGTGATAAAATCAGCATGACACTGGCGAAAATAGACTTGACAATCAATGGAAAGGATTAGGATACCAGAAGCAAATATAAACACATTCAGCCATATTATCTTTGACAAAGTGGTCAAACATGTTATCTGGAAGAAAAATGACCTCTTTAACAAATGGCGCTGGAAAACTTAGTTCTCTATATGCCGAAAACTAAAATTGAACTAGGTCTACCTCCATGCACTAAACTAAAGTCAAAATGGATTAAGAACTAAATATTAAAACAGGAACATTAAATATCCTGGAAGAGAAAGTATGACAAAAGCTTGAAGATATTGAGGTAGGCAAACAGTTCGTGGACAAAAATCAAAATACATGTGTAACAGTTTAAAGAATTAACAGTTGGGACCACCTCTTCTTGAGAAGTTTTTGCACATCAAAGGAAATTACAAACAGAGTGAAGAAATTATCCTCCACTTTCATTAAAAATTAAGTAATAAGTATTCAGATGAAGGTCTTCTATCTAGAATTTATAAAGAACTAAAAAACATTAGGGCCCCCAAATTAAAAAAAAAAATCCAGAAATGGGCATGTGAGATGAACACTCTTCTCTGAGGAAGCTATACTAGAAGTTAATAAATACATGAAAATATGCTTCCTATCACTAGCCATCTGTGAAGTGTAAATTTAAACAACAGTTTGATACCATCTCACCCCAGAAAGAAGGGCTATCATAAAGAAATCAACTAACAATAAATATTGGAGAGAATTTGTGGAAATAGGAACTCTTCTGTACTGCTGGTGGGAATGCAGACTGGTGTAATGATTATGAAAATCAATGTTGAGAATCCTTAAAATAGTAGTACTGCAAATCCCATTTAATTTAGCACTGTCCTACTGAGACCTTTCCCAAAAGAGCTGAAAACCTCTTATCATAGTGATATTTGTACACCCATTATTTAGAGCAACACAATTTGTGATGCCAAATATTGAAAACAGCCAAAGTGCCCATCTCTTGAAGAAGGGTTGAATAGGATGTGGTGTTTTTATTCAATGGGATATTAGTCAGATTTAAAGAATGTTAAACTGAAGCATTGATATGTAAGTGGATGCATCTTGAACATATACCCATAAGTAAAATAAGTAAAATATGTGAAAATGTCTCATAGCTAACCTAATGTAAGAACTCAAAAGCGGAAATAAACAGGAAAAGTATAGTACAGCTAAATAGAATTCAAGAAATTAAGGATTGAACAATGAAGAGACAGCAAGCAGAAAACTTAGGAAACATGGCAGGGGCAAAATCATATACATGGATACACAGGAGGACTTAGACCATCGTCTGAAAAATGTCCAATGGGTTTTTGAAGCTAGCAGTTAATTGGTAGAATTCTCACCCTGACTAACTATAAATGCTAATATCTGTGAAGTAAGCAACTACACACTGAGGATAGCAATGTGTAATACTGAAACCATGCTTGAAATGCCTGCCACCCTGGTCATCTAAATGTGTACTTTTTCTAATGTTATATGTATTATAGCTATACTCTCTCTCTTTTTTTTTTCTTTTTGAGACAGGCTCTCGCTAGGCAGTTGAGGCTGGCATTGAGCTCACTTTTGTAGCTCAGGTTGGTCTCGAACTCGCACCAATTCTCCTGCCTCAGACTCCTGAGTGCTGGAATTACAGGCGTGAGCCAGCACGCCTGGCTACACTCTCTTTCAAGTGCTTGTTTAAAAAGAAAAAAGTAAGGGCAGTTAAAGAGACTAAGAGACAAGGGAAAAATGTCATAGGATTGATAGGCCACATATTTGTATATGGTTAGATTTCTAAATTTCTTTGTTAAAATGTGTAATTGTTTTTATTACATTCTATCAGGATTTATTAGCGTATCAATGACTAATGAAATATACCAGCTCCATGTTACGTCTAAGTTGCTTAATATTCAGAAAAAGTTATGTTAAGCTTATGCTATAATGCCCTCTTCTGGAGGGTAAATAACTTAAGTTTGAAGACCAAAAATATAGAGGAAAAAGAAGGGCTACAAAGGTAGCCAATATTTTGTCTATCCTCTCTAGTTCAGTGAAGACTCCGAACATAAGAGAACCTGTAATACAATATTGCATAACTCAGTGGTGTCTCAAATTTTCTGTTCAAGGTGATTATGGGGCTACAGAGGAACAAGATCAATGATGGATAGTGTTCCTAAACAGTCACCTAGAGAGAAATCATTGTTTCAGGCTTTCACAGAGAGCAAATTGGTCAAGCAATGGATGTGCCTTGTGCAGATGGCTGACACTGACAAAATTCTCCAAAATACTATACATGGGTTCAGGTTAAACGTTGAGGGGATTTAACTGACCTTGTCAGATGCAAAAGTTTCATTTTTTGTTATGTAGTTCTTGCTTTAACTTGGTTTATACATGAAGCAGAAAAGTTTAACCCTGAGATATAACATATAACATATAATATATAACATATAAGGGCTAGGAACATACATAGCTCAGTTGAATAAGTGCTTGCCTGGCAAGCACAAAAGCCTGAGTTCAATCCACAGTCCCACAAAAAAATACCATGTTAATATGCTGATCTGTAAAAGGCTGAAGTGCATAGCTTCTGACACTGCCACTTCTGCTAATAACCTACTAGTATTATGGACTCTTAGATTATACATACAGCCATATTCTCTTAGTTCGATGAGAAGAAAGAATTGTACTAATAGTGCTTAGAAAAGCTATCATGTCTGTATGTCATACTCTGAACAAGTACTATGATGACAATATGCATTGTATTAATTGTTGTGGCTGTCCTACTAACCTGTTTTGAAGCTGTCTCATTGTTATTTGTCATTAAAGTTAATAAAATTAAATAAAAATAATAAACTTCTCTTTGTCTCCATCCCAAGGTAAATATCCTTTTTAAAAAATTTGTCTGTGTTTACCTAGCAGGACTTAGATGTTTACTGATTAGTAAATAATTTACTGTAATGCAATTGTCAATTGGAGGATTGGTTCTTACAACATGTGTATTGTGACCAGTTCTTGCTAACAAAGAAAAATACTAAGAACTGTAATCATAACTATGACCCAGGCCACTAACAAGCTGAAGTATTCTTACTGAGAGGAGGGTATTCTGCTACACTTTTTGTAAGTACATGATGCTACCACATGCTGTTTAACAGAAATCTCAGCTCATAAAAAACTAAAATATGTCCTTATCCATCTTCTTCACTGGAACTGACCCCATGTGTCATCTTTGTTTTTAATTCACTTTAATGAGAAAAAACACAAAATAACAATGAAACAGCTTCAAAACAGGTTAGTAGGACGGTTACAATAATTAAAACATTGCATATTGTTCTCTTCCTAGAAGTTATTCAGAGGACAAGACACAAACATGATATCTTGTATGAAAATATTAGTACAAAATTTTATTCTCAATGAGCTAAGAGAAAGTAGCTGTATATCTATTATAACACACACACACACACACACACACACATATATATATATATATATATATATATATATATATATATATATATTTCTCTTTTTTCACAATGTAACAGTCCTCTATTTAAACTTTTGTGAAGGTAATAATGCATGACACTAGGTTGCGTAGCAACTGATAGGGAACCTTAACCAGTTAGAACGTTCATCTCTGGAGTGAGGTAGCTTGTTTCCTTTAAGGACTGGGCCAAGTCCCATGTACACATATTTGATTGATTTTCTAGCTTCATGACTCCCAACAAGGGGCATATGTTGGGCACCATGTGACTTCTGACATTTTTCAAAGTGAAAATGATCATGAAAATTAAAATTTTTTAAATTGTTAAGATAGCAAGACAAACATGATAGTACAACTAAGGAAGCTAATGGAAAAAGACTCCAAGAACTGCTTTAGTGGCAAAAATTATTGGATAGGTGGGTTCTATTTGAGAGAGAAAATAAATGGCAGTAAGACTTTAACTGCAATCATTTTTTTAAAAATGTTGAAATACACAGTAAATATTGAGCAGGAATAAGCTCATCAAATAATCTGGCTTGATCATGTGAATATCTTTCCTAATTTGAACTGCTATGATAAAACATCATAAACTGGTAGTTTATGAAAATCAGAAATTTAAAGCAGCAGCAGCAGCAGCACCAGCAAGAGAATGAATGGCCTCCCTTTGCAAGCACTGAAAAATATCTGGGATGTATTCAAATGAAGAATCACTTTATGTTCTTGGAAAGTCATAGGAGCCAAATAACCAACAGAAAATACTGTGGAGAAGGCAAACATAGTGAAGGCAAACTTAATCACTAGCTCTAGAGAGAAATAACAGATCAACTCAACAGGGATATTTCTAAGAAAAACCCGGTTATTTTAAACTACAAACAATGTGAATATTTCTTCAAAACTGACTCTTGCACAGTGTTGTAGCTTTAGAGAAAATATTCAGTGCAGCACTACCTGTACTGAAGAGGGATTTATCAGGAACCACTTTGGAAAGAGGTTAATGAAGGCTGAGCCATGGAACAACTGAAAAACAAGATCTCAGGGTTTTAGTGTTAACCTATTACCATGACCTGGCAAAGCAGACAGCTTGTAAATGTGAGGATGGAAGTTAACCTACAAACGAAGGCATACTGAACCGTAAATAATCATGTTCAGAAAATAACCTGGCCACCACACATCCTATCACAATTCCAGAAGTCTAACACAATAATACAATCTTAAAATCTGTTACAGAAAATTAAATTAATTATAAAGGTAAACATACTAGCATTACAGCGCACTTCTCAATACAAATCTTAAAAATCAAGAAATCTTACAATGATGTTATTCAGTCCCAAAAGAAAACAATTTTCAACCCAGACCCTTATACAGAAAAACTATATTTCAAAATTAAAAAATAAATAAGGACTTTTAACATTGAATAAGAATACAAATTTCATGCCTTCTCAAAGGTTCGGAAGAATATCCTAGAAAAAGGTGATAAATTTTTTAAAAAGTTAGAAAAATTTAAATAATGCACTATGCAAGGTCAGTGCTTAAGCAAAAGGTGCCAAAAAGAATCAGCAAGCGAAAAATAGTGAAATGATAGGAATACAGCACTATCATTTAGTAACAGCTTTCAATGTGATTGGTCTAAATATCCCAGTCAAAAACAATACAGATTTGTAGATTAAAAGCATAAATTTCAGTGGTATACCACTATATGAGAAAGATACTAAAATCAAAATAAAATTCATAGACTAAAAGTTAAAGTAAGGAAAATGAAATAGCATTCATTGTGAACCAGAATACAGTGAGAAATATCTAAACAACACTCAAAGTGGGCTTCAGCCAAAGCTGATCAGAAGAGGCAAAGAATATCATTCCATGTTGGTTAATGGAATAATTCAATAGGAAGATATTACAATTATTAAAATATATGAACCTAACACATTTACACCCAAGTTAACCAACCCAATTATTGTTAAGAATCTCAATATTCCAGTCAGAAATGAACAGGCCAACCAGAAAAAAAAAATAACTAAAAGTGTCACAGTTGAACAAAAATTTGAACAAATAGATGTGATACATAACTACAAAGTTCCACCCAACAAGAGAATACATCTTATTTTCACCAGCACAATATGGTAGTAAGCCATAAAGCTTGTATTTTCAAATGAATAAACAAAAATGGACACTTAGCCAATATTTCTAACAAAGAAAAAGGAAAACAAAACCAAATGCCAAAAAAATGATAAAATCACAAAGAATATTGCCAAAATCTAGATGAGAATCAGTAATAACTTTTAAATTCCATACTCTAACAAGCTGCATAAGGCAGAATTAATTAACATATATTCCTGGATACTTGTGAATCCCAAAAACTGAACCAAGACGATACTAAAAATATTCAATAAGCTAATAACAGGCAATAAAACTGAAGCAACAATAAAAACCTACCAATTAAGAGAAATCCAGGACGTAATTGATTCACCACTTAATTTTATAAGAATATCAGGGAAGATATAATGTAAGTATACCTCATAAAGTCTTTAAATACATTGAAAAGTAACAAATACTCCCAAAGACTTTCAAGGTCCTTTAAGGAAATAATTATCTGATTGTAAAAATGGACAAAGATCCCCCAGAAAAGAAGTTTACAGGCCAATCTTTTCTTTGAATATTAATGCAAAATTGCTGAACAAGAAACTGTCAGCAGTGTAATAAATACTAATTATCCAAATCATCATGTTCAAGTAAATCACAATACAGGAACACAAGGATATTTTGACACACAAAAATCAATAAATATAATACAACCATTAATCAGAAGCAAGGACAACTACCACATGATCATCTTAATGGGTGCAGAAAAACATCTTTGACTGAACAGAACACTAAATTCAAAATCTATTCGTGATAAAATGTTAAATAAAATTGATATAGAAGGATATTGTCTCACTCTGAAAAAAAGTCATTTATATTAAGCCCTGTAGCAATATAGTGTTAAATTGGGAAAAGCTGAATTCCTCCAAAACCAGAAATAAGACAAAGATGTCCATTGTCAATATTATCCAGCATATGCTCAAAATATTTGCCAGGGGAATTTGGAAAGAGAAGCAAATAAAATATTAATGCATAGGAATGAAAGAGCAACATCATCAATTACATGAAAGACTTAAAAATTCCACCAATCTATCGTTTGAATTAATAATCAAATTTATTATAGTAGAAAATAAAATCAACATGCAAAAATCAAGTTATAGAGTTCAAGTTATATTACAAATATATAGCTATTGAATATTAAAACATAGTACTGGGAGCTAGGGAGATAGCTCAGTAGAATAAGTGTTTGTCTGGCAAGTGCAAGGACCTGAGTTCAATCCCCAGTTCCACAAAAAAAAAAAAAAAACCATAGTACTAGGCTGGGGCGATAGCTCTGTAGCACAAGTGCCTGCCCAGCAAGTACAAGGTGATGAGTTCGAACCCTGCTCCCACCAAAAATAAATAGATAAAGAAGAAAACATGGTACTGACACAAAACTAGACTTTAAGAGTAATGTGAGAGATCAGAGCATGGAATAAGTATCCCAGCCAGGCATGGTGGTGCATGCCTGTAATCCCAGTACTTGCGAGGCTGAGGACTGATGTGAGTTCGAGTCCAACCTGGACTGCAAAAATGAGTTCAAGGCCACCCTGAACTATATAGTTAGACTCTGTGTAAAAACCAGAGAGAGAGAGAGAGAAAAAAAAAAAAAAGAATCCCAGGCACAACTAGTGATCTGATCATTGAGAGTGGGCCAAAAACATTTGCTGGAGAAAAATAACCTTTTTTAAAAAATGGTGCTTGTGAAACTGGCTAACCACACAGAAGAAATTGAAATTACAACTATATCTCCTAACATATACTCATCTAAAATTAAAATTAAGGTCTATATACTAAAACAGGATGACTTAATGTGCTGAAAGAATAATATAAAATGTCCAATACATTAATACATGTATACCCACATTTATAGCCACAAAATTCATAATACCTAAATATTGATAGTGCCCTATTTGTTTCAAAACACATGAATTATAAAGAAAGTGCTACATTTATGCATGACAGTATCACTCTACCATAAAGACTGAAATTCTTGAGTCATTTAAAGAAAATTTATACCCATTGTGAAAATTACTTTAAGCAAAATATATCAGATGTATACCACTACATTCTCTTAGTTCAACAAGAAGAAATTTTTGTACCAATAATGATTGAAAAATTATCATGTCTGCATCCTGGGCTCTGAATAACTACTACGAGGACAATGTGCATTGTATCAATTATTGGGAATGTACTCCTAAAGTGTTTTGAAATTGTTACATTGCTATTTCATATTAAAGGTAATAAAACAATTTAAAAATATTAAAAAAGACAGAATTCAATTATCAGAATTAAATGATACAACAGCAATTTAGCCTCTCTAAAATGTAGTAGAAAATAAAAAATAAATACATTTAACAAGCACTTTGTTAATTCCACTAGAAAATGAATTATTAACATGCTCTACTAAAATTTTGACAGACTTTGAAATTTTGAAGAAACAACTAGGAAACAGTGTTACAGAAGCTCTTCAGTGAAGAAATAAAAACAAAATAAGAATATGAGCAGTTTATATAATGATTAACAAGAAGATAGAATTTAAGCAGGCAGGATCATTGGATTATTATATAGAAGTCCCATGTTTTTACACCTAAGTTATTGGGGATGAAATGACCTAAAATAAAGCCATATTGTTATTGCACAGAAAAAAAGTTTAAATATTGCATGTTTGCTTTTGTATGGCAAATCCAAATTAAGAAAGAACAAAATAAAAGATAGACAATATGTAATAAGAAGATAGTGATTTTACAAAAGAGAAGTGTTCACAAGAAGAATAACAGAGAAAGGGCTACAGTAAAGGAAGGGGATGAAAATGAAATTAAGATTATATGAATATATAAATATATATACATATATACATGTATATATGTATATACACAGATATACATATACATATTCTACTAAGAATGTAATCATTGTACACTGCAAATATATCCTAATAAAAATGTAAAAATTTACAGATTAATTTCACAAAAGTTTGGAAGTTTAAAAGTCCAATATAAAAGGAGTTACAAGATTTGCATTTCTTTTCTTTTTGAGACAGGTCTTACTACACAATTCAGGCTGATTTTGAACTCACTTTTGTAGCTAGGGTGGCCTCAAACTCACACCAATCCTCCTGCCTCAGCCTTCCAAGTGGTGGGACTACAGGTACGTAACACCATGCCTAGCTCACATTTGCCTTTTAATGGGGGCTTCTGATCTCATAAATGACATTTTGCTAAGTGTTGATATGGTTCATAAAAGAGATTATCTATTTCTTTGAGGTTTCTGTTATAAGGTCACTAATGTTTTGAAGTCACTAACCACATTTATGAGCACTTTACTCTAATGATTAACTTATGTCTTAAAGTCTCCTTCTGAAAATATCTCGTAGGTTTAGGATATTACATAACCATGTATATTAAGCCCATTTCAGTCAGTTGAAGAATGACTCAAACCCCAGTTGATTAATTGAAATTAATTTATTGTTATTTTAAGCCAAATAATTTTAATCCAAAGGAGTAACTGAACAGAGAAATTTGTAAATTGTTTAGAAGATCAAGAAACTTAGCAAATGGTGAGGGTAAGTGTATGGGTAAGTCAACTGAACTAAAGCTAAGTTCTTTGAATTCAGAGGCTAAATCTACCACTTTATAGATTTCTTATTTTCGGTAATTTAATGTTAGTGTTCTCATATCAAAAACTGTGTTAATAATATATTACTCTACACCATTAGAAAAATTAAATACATTATATGTAAAATAGTGTGAACAGTACTAAGTAATAAGAATTATTATATACATATTTTGTACTAGTAAGTGCTCTGTTCATGTTAGTTATAGTTGTTATATTCATATTATGATTCATATTCTTTTGAATATAGAGCATTAACGATCTGTGAAATTTTTATTTCAATTATTATTTTATTGGTGCCATTTCGATACTCATAATGATTAAGTTCATCATAGGCATTTGTACGTGTACATATTGTGGTTCCTCTTTTATTCTCATTTTTTCTCTTCAACTCAACCCCAAATTCCCTCCTTATTTTCAAATCCCTGTTTCAATTTATCCTTTTTTTTCATTTTCTCTTAATTCTTTTTCCCTTCCCCCTTGTTAATTCACCTTTCTTTTTGAATAATTTCTTCTCATTTCATAATTTTTAAACTACACCCTGATTAATATTTACACTTTTACTTTCTCCCACCAGGGGAAAAAATAAGTACATATAACTTTCCAGTTTAAGTTATTAGAATATCAATGATGGTCAGAAAATATCATTTACAAGCTAAGTCAAAGGTATTTGATACTCAGAAAGCCAGTGATGATAAGCCCAGTATCTATGTTATAGAATAATAGTATCACAAAGCTTTTCTGCTGGAGGGTTGAGAATGTAAGTTAACAGACCGACAATTGGAGAATAAGAAGGGCTATAAGGATAG
>PVJA010054568.1:0-11516 GCA_004027025.1 Myocastor coypus
TTTTTTTTTTTTTTTTTTTTTTTTTTAAGCCCTACTCCTGAGGAACTGACCCCTGCAGCTCTCCAGGTGGGTAAATTCAGCTGCCTTACCTGGAGGCCATTCATGCTTGCATTTGAAAAGGCTCTTAAAAATGCTTTTTCTTTAATCAACTAACCCATATGTTTTATTAATTTAAAAATGTTTATCAAAGAAAGAATGACCATTTAAGTGATATAAGAATCTACTGTGGTTTATACAATGGTTTTGGTGGATTGAATTATGACTTTGCTTTCGTTGCATAATGAGCACCAGTGACACAAGGCCAAAACCTGGAGATCTTTTAAAATGAATTTGCTGCAGCCTAACAGAATTCCCATTGTATCTCAAGGCACAGGTCCATAGACTCCCATAGGAATAATTTGTAACCCCATGTGAGGAGTCAGTGGAATCTGGGGGAGGAGCGGGTGTCCAAGCCTCCGCCATCAGTTATCACTCCCCAAAGATCAAAGATGTTTGAGATGGGAGGGGGAAGCAACCTCATTGTTTGATAGGGCTGAGGTGGGTCCCATTGGAAGTTTCCCTGAATAGGTTGGCCAGCCTTCCACATCAGTTTTAGATCTACAGTCACTTCTCCAGTGGGGCCCTCATCTACATCTAGTACATGGACTGGAAGGTTTTATTGAAGAGACAGATAAAGGCTGTGTTATCTTTGGGGCAGCAGAACAGTTTCAGGTTAAATGTTCCTCATTCCAGTGGAAATGAACAACTTTACTTTTTCCCTTTTTCAGACTGGATTAATAACCTGAGTGATAGCTTCTGCCAAGGCAGCCCCCTGTGTTTATGAGGTACCCATGTCTGCCCAAATCCAAACAGTCTCAGGAAGTATAGTCTGCTTTTTCTGGGCTCTGAAAGCTTTTTTACACCATTTATTATCATGCTTGAAGGTCAATTGTTGAACTACTAATTTTCTGGCTTCTGTGTCACTGATAATCGTCTCAGTAGCTTGCAACAAACTGCAGCAAAATCTTGGACTGGTGCATCAGGGCCTAGGCTAACAGTAGCCAAGTTAAGGAATGTTCCACTCTTATGAAGGAGTTCCCTCCAGGCCCTAATGGCAGCTGTCTTAGTTGCTCATATATTTGCAATGCAAACATAAGTTGATTGTTTGTGCTAGAAAACCTCCCTTTGCAATTAGCAAATCTTTGGAATGGCTAAATTGTGAGCCTCACATTTCCAGCTGCCTGTTCTCTACAACATTAAAAGAAACTTCCTTTCCACAATAAATAATCTCCCGGATATAAAAATACCTTAGCTATTTTTTTTTTTTTTAAGCATTTGGGGCCATAGTCTGTTGTCTTAGCATTTCTACTAAACTCAAGATGAAGGGAACAGTAGGGCCATAAGTTGCAACAGCATGGTTCAATTCTTTTAACGTTTAAAAAGGTACAGATTCATGAAGACTTACAACTTGTCCTGGATTATTACTGGGAACTAGAATTTCAGAAACAAGGCAAAGATTTTGAAAACCCCTCATGGACTCCCCCACCTGTCTGGTTTTTTTCAATGCCATTGCAAGGGAGATAAAGAAAACGGCTCTACTCTCTACTTCCTTGAGGCTGACATCCTGATTTGTAACTCAGGGAAATTTCTCTGAGCTGCCACAGCCAGGATGGCAGCTTGTGGCTTCTTAAGACCCACTGAGTGTTTTGGTTCTGCCCAGATTTTAACCACAGACACTATCATGAGTCTAACAAATTTGCAATGGCAGCCATGCACACAGGCAATGCAAAGGCCACAGCATACCATAGTCATGCCCTCTTACTTAGCACCAAGCACGCAGGGCTGTAGTTGGTGGTACACACCAATCTCTGTGGCTAGATGGTGCAAACTGATGCCCAGATGGCTGGGGAATCCCAGCTGGGTCTGCCTAAAATGGGAGCACGGGGCCTCCTGGAGCCCAGTTTGTACCCCTTCCCCCAGGGGCCCAATGTGTCTTGGAACCAACTGCTCACAATTTAAAAGAACTTCTTTCTTTCTTATTTAATTGAGCAAAGCTAGAGAATTTAAGCTCTATCTGCTGTTTCTTTGCTTTATGCTCCTTGTCCCATTTGGGACTTAATTTCAAAACAATACCTCATGCCAACTCCTTTATGGTCACCATAAAAAGTAGCACAAATACAAAAACCAAGAAAACAACAAACATATTTATATACATCTATAAACATCTATAGTTCTTGAAACTCTGTTTCCCATTTTTTAACTCTATTAAATGTTTCCCTGCAAGGCATCTCTCAAGCCTCTGTCTCTCTTTGTGCTCCCATATCTCTCTGGCCCTCGTGAGCCCCATCCCCAAGTCTTACACCTAGTACACCAGCACCAGTGCACATCTGTGCAGACCACTGCTGGCTCCAAGTAATTCACTTCCCTCCCTTGTGTGTGCTCTTTGCAGTTGATTTCTCCCCCCACATTTATGTCATACCCAGCATCCTGTTCGGGCACCGGATGTAGGGATCCATTGGTCTTCCTGTGAACGCCTCTACCCTTGGAGATATGGCAATAAGGATGAGAAAGATAGACAGGAAGACAAAAGCTGGGGTAGGCGGTTGGCAGTCTGCCTGATGGGCAAGACTCACACACCAGTGCAATGGAACCTATGTTTATGTATATTTTTTGCAAAGTTGGTAACACATGATACAAGGTTGCCTAGTAGTGGATGTCAACCAGTTGGGATGCTTATCTCAGGACTGACGTGGCTTGTTCGCTTTAGGCACTGAGGCCTAGTCCTGCAGACACACCTTTGACTGATTTTCCAGATTCCATGGCTTCCTACAGACTATGAGTCCAAACCCAGTCTGGCCAGTGTAACAAGACTCAGTCTCAAATGAGAAAATGAACAAAAGGCTGAGCATGTAGCTCAGTGCAAAGGCCATGGATTTAATTCCTCAGTACTGAAAAAATTAAGTTATGAGCACAAGGTCCTGAGTTTGATCCCTAGTTTAAAACAAAACAAAACAAAAATTAGGCAGCTTAAATGTACATGGTGAAGTATGTGGTGCTGGAGATCAAACCACAGACCCTGTGGTTGCCTAAGCTTTCCTTGGCAGACACATTAGACTGCTGAGCCATCTTGCCAGTCCTCCATTCTCTTCTTGACTTGATGGTTTGTGAAGAGAGATCTGCTGCTATTCTGATGGCTTTTCCACTAAATGTGATCTCTTTCTTTTCTCTAGCAGCTTTTAGTATACTGTTCCTGTGCTGAATTTCTGGGATCTTGATTATTATGTCTGGGTGTGGTTTTAATTGGGTTGATATTATTTGGAGTTCTATATGCTTCAGCAGTGTCAGACTGTTTCCCTGTATTTGGGAAGTTTTTTGCTATTACTCTGTCCATATTCTTTTTAAATCATTTGTATTGACTCCTTTCTCATTGATGCCTCTTAATCTCATGCTGTTGATCTTTGTATCTTCCTGCAGATATTGAATTATTTTTTCCTTCACCTTAGTTTTTTGTTTGTTTGTTTTGTTTTGTTTTTTATTTTTTGTTTTGCAGGACTGGGGTTCAAATTCATGATCTTGCACTTTGTACTTGCCAAGCAGGCACTTGTGCCATGGAGCTATCTTCCTAGCCCCTACATCCTAGTTACTTTTAAGAGATCTTTTCTTACCTTTTCCCTAGCTGTAGTGGTGTCTTCAAGGTCTGAAAGTCTACTTTCACTTTAATTGAAACAGTTTTGCCACTTGTAATTGAGGTTTTAAGTTCCTGTATAGCACTTGGCATCCTTGTATTTCGTTCCTATATGGCTCATCCATGGATTCCATCATTTTTCTATTCTCCTCTATTTTTTTTTGTCCATGTATTCTTTAGGAGCACTTAGTACTTCTTTCATTATAGTTATCATTTCTTTTTTTTTTCACTTCAGAAATTATTTCTGATTTGATTTTCTCAATACCTTTCTGCAGTTTTTCTTTACTTCAGAGGCTATTATCTCAGAGATTTCAGGCGTGTGATTTCCAATTTCTTTATGCTATTTTTTCCTGTATTTGTTCTGGGTGGGATTGGGGCCTAAGAGTGCATTTTGCTCCTTCTCTTTGTCATTTTGTATAGGTCTGTCTTCTGTCATTTTCTGTAGAGCTTTGGTAGAGTTCTTACCTTAGCACCAGGTCCAGATCTATCAAGCTCAAACTCGTCCAAGTGGATGTGACCTGGGTTTGGCTGCTGCGCTCTACTTCTTCCTGCTGCAGCCCTTGGAGGTGAGCCTGCTGTGCTACTCTGGCAAGATCTTCTGCTCCTCGATCAGCTGGGTGGGTCTTGGCTCTGTATAGCACTTTGCAGAACTTCTGTAGGGAGTTCTGCCACAGGGTTTCATACTGGACACCTGGGCCTGGGTTCTGGGTTGAATGAGGATCCAGCAGGCCCTGGGTCATCTCGGCAGGTTGATTTTGGCTTACAGTGTCAGTGCAGGGCTGGCTGGCTTCATTGCTCTGGGCCAGTGGCAAGGTGGGAGCCTCACATTGAAAGGGAGTGGCAAAAGAGAGCTGCTGTCCTTCTGGCAGCCTGGAAGCACCAGAATGAAGGAGGTCAGCCCTTCCAGTGCCCACCCTAACCGCCTCCCTCAGCTGGACCACACCCACTCAGGCTTCTAGCTCTCCCAGCACTGCCACTACATCACGAGTCTCTGATGAGCGAGACCTTGGGTGCAGTCGGAGCTCCAGGGATCCAATCACTTTTCTAAAAGCCCTGCCTCTGAACAGTGGGAGTTGTGCTGGGATCCACGCCTTCTATACATGAGCTGTTTGGAGACATTCAGGTCATAGCCATAGTAGTTCCCTGTCTCCAATAGAACTGCTCTTTACCTATCATAACTCACCTTTCATCCAGATGCTAAAATAATACCCCAAAGCCCCGCTTTGTCCAGCTGCCAACCTCTCTACCCCATTTCAGCTCCCCACTGCTGTTAAAAGGGGAATGAATGAGTCTTTAACTCTCTGGCACTGCCCTGGCATGAACTTGGATTACTCATAGTCACCATGTCTGTCTCATAAGAATGTGGTGAGGTAGCTGTGTAAGGGTTCCGTGGGGACCCTATATAAACTATATAAGATAGAGGGATCAGCAGGAAAAGAGAGCCAGAATGTAAGAAGAAGAATCATTTGGAAGTTGTCGTTTAGGCTTCTCATCTGTAGTTCTACACAAACCGGTGAGGAGATAGAAATTTTGGTTATTTTGCCTTAGTTCTCACACTGTTGCATTAAAGACTGATTTTCTAGTTGCAAATGTGCAGCATGAAGTGGTCGATCTCAACTTGGCTGCTTATTGAAAGTATCTGGGGAGCTTTAACAGCCTACTGGTGCCCAGACCGCAGCCGCAGCAGGTCTGGTTCCCCCCGTCTGGGGTTCAGCACAGGCACTGGTATGTTTTTAAAGCTCCCCAGGTTACTCTAATGTGTTGTCATCGCTGCGAGATGAATGATGCTTTACACAGACCCAGCCTCGCAGGCTGTGATAGACACACAAGCAAATTTACTGCCCTTCCCTCCCTCCAGAGACGCAGAGGGAACGGAAAGGGAGGATTCCCCGCCAAAGAGCAGTTTTTCACCATTCATGGCATGCATGCATCAGAGCACAGGGGTGAGTTTTTCCACCAGCTATGGGGTCTCAGAAAGCAAGGCCTTGGTCTTAGAGCCACAGGAATGGTAGTCTAGCAGCTGCCAGTAGGAAAAATAGCAAGAAAGTTTTCTGACAAACCATATTGCTTCAGACCATCCCAGGGAGGGGCATTGAGCTGGGAAGCTTAGTGCATGGGAAGTGATCGGGAAGGCAGTGGTAAGAGGGTCTCAGGAGGCACTTTAGCCTCGCCAAAGTGCCTGATAATGGCACTCACCGAAGAAGCTCAGTGAGATTGTGATATGAATCCTTGGGTGGAAATGTATAAAACAATAATGACCAGTAGGTTAGAGAAACATATTTGAGGAAAGGGTTCTTCGTCATTTTGAAATGCTTGACATGAAAAAAGTTGAATTGGATTGGAAATTCATTAAGATTTAACATTTGTGCCTAAAAACAGGTCTGGCAGAGAACTTGAAGAAAGAGCTGTTAGATTTCCGTTGGGGGTGTTGTTTGTTTTTTGGAGACAGGAACCCTTTAGGAAGCCCAGATCTTTGCTTTGTTCAGTAAAAAATGCAACTTGCCCCAAATGGTGTGTACTCTTTGGTTGGATGAATCTGTGGAGGTAGAAGAGGGTGGTGAGAAGCATCTATGTTACATTTAATTAAAATAATAATGATAATAATCTTTGTATATGATTAAAATAAAAATCCTGAGCATTCAGCAAAACATAAACATTGAAATTGTTTATAATTTCCAAGTAGAATCTGATTGAAACTCTAATGAGAATATTGAACTTGTTTCCTTTAGTACAGTTCATTTTCCTTGAGGGCCTGCATTCCCTTTGGTTACGTCCTGGGTGCCTAAAAGGTTGATGCTCGCTCAGCTGCTCTCTGCTCCTGCTAAGCCTTTCCCACACCTGTTGCTCCATTCTGTGGAATAATTTTTGATCACCTGAGGTCCCGGTTACTTTTTACTTGTTGATGGGACAAAATACCCAACACCCCAAAGGAAGGAGGGAAAGGTTTATTTAGCTCACAGTTAGTAGAGATTTCAGTCCATGCTTGGCTGGCTCCAGGGCAGCAGGCAGCAGGCAGCAGCAGTTCATGGCAGTGGAGAACAGCAGAGAGCAGAAGAAGGAGCAGCAGTCGCGGCGTCTATCAAGCCCTGTGAAGGCCTCACGAAGATCAGTGGCATGGCTGTGAAGTGACACTGCAAAGACTGGACCTCTTTCAAGGAAGTGGGGCACTCAGAAGCCTTCCTCAACTCCTTTATAGACACTTTTCTTGTGCTCAGTCTCGCCCAGGGCATCCAGCCAAGCAACATCTCAAGTCGATACCATGTATCTACCAGCCACCACAGCGAGCTCTTACAAAACGTGCGGCATTGTTCCTAGGATGTGTATTTAATACATGTAAGTAGCATCCCGTCTGCACTTCAGCCTGCTCCTTGGCTTTCGGTAAGCTCTGTTTTGTTTTGTTTTGTTAGGCTTCTGTGTGTGTGTGTGTGTGTGTGTGTGTGTGTGTGTGTGTGTTCAGGTCTCACAACTTGAACTCATGGTGATCCTCCTATTTTCAGTCTTCCCAGCACTGGGATTACAGGCGCGCTCCACTATGCCCAGACTCTGTCGCAGGCTCAGCGCACCCGGGGTCAGGGCCGGCTTGGCATGTGATGCCAGGGATTGGACCCTGGTCCCTGCGCTTGCCTATGCAGGCACTTAGTCCACTGAACTATCTGGCCCTCCCAAGCACTGTGTTTTACGACCAGTCAGTGCTGTTTCTGCATCTGCCTCGAGTAGCTCCTCCCGGCTGTGTGGTGTGCCAGGGAGTGTGAAGTCCCTTTCCCTGCTCTCTGTTCCCCTGAGGGATGCTTAGGTCTCTTTCCTTCCTTTATCACCACATCTGGGAACGTAAGGGAGAAGCCAACGGGGCTTCTCACATGCTGTCATCACCACTCAACACAGAAGGCTTTTGTGACCACATGCTTTTGCCTACACACCAAACAAGCAGTCCTGCAGCAGCAGACCCAGTGGAGGGTCCTCTGGGTCAGCCAAGTTCTGACAGCTTCCACCTGAGGCAGCCTCTGTCAGGACCACAGGATGACCACCCACTTCAGGCACAAATCGCAAGTCCAGGCCTCAAACTTCTGACTCCTGGGTAACAAACTGGGATTCCATGGCTCCCTCCTTGGGTTGGATTAACTTAGCATGGCTTACAAAACTCAGTGAAACACAACACTTACCACTGTTCTATCGAGGTTGGGCACTCCTGAACTGAATGCTTCCAGCCTTGTGGCTGCTGACATGCCCATTGCAAGATGCAGATTTTGAATGCTTGCATTTTCCTCCCTGGACTAGCTCTGTCCTCGCACTGCCCAGAGCTGCCAGATGGCAACAGCCTCACCGACGATGAATGACACGCACCACGGTGCTGTTTCTTAGAGTTCTAGACCTTATGTGCCAGGAAACAGGAATGAAAACCAAGCATGTTTTTTACCATAGCCCACCAGTGAACGCTATTCTTTCTTCAGTTGAAAACATCTTCCTCAACTGGAATTCAGGGCATTCACTCCTTTTAAATTATACTTATCTAACTCTAATGGGTTTCAACAGCCAACGTCATACTACATGGACAAAAACAAAAAGCCTTCACTTTTTAATCAGAAACAAGATAAGGATGTTCACTGCCACCACTCCTACCCAACATAGTTCTGGAAACACCAAAGCCATTAGATGAGAGAGAAATAAGAGGACTAAGAATTGGAAAGAAAGAAGTTAAATTGTCATTATTTGAAGATGACAGGATACAGTACACTTAAGGCCCGAAAAGCTCCACCAAGAGACTCCTAGAATTGATAAATCAATTCCATGGTGGAATAAGACACAGTCAACATCCACAAGCCAACGCCGTTCCTATACACAACAGCAAACTCTCTGAGGCAGAAATTAGGGAGAGAACAGCCTTCACGGTAGCATTCAAGCAAATGGAGTAATTAGGAATTAGTTCGACAACGGAAGTGAAACATCTGTACAAGGAAAATCACAATATTCTGAAACAAGAGAATAAAGGGGATTTCAGAAAGTGGAAAGATATTCCTTGGTCCTGGGTAGATAGGAAGAACCAACACTGTCAAAATGGCCATGCTCCCCAAACTTGTTTTATAGATTCAATGCAACCCCAACTAAAATGCCGTTAGTATACCTCACAGACCTTGAGAAAACAGCCCTGAAATTCATCTGGAGCCAGGACAGACATAGACTATCAAAGGATTCCTGAGCAACAAAGGGAAGGCGGAAGGCATCATGATTCTGGACTTGAAAGCATGCTACAAGGCCACTGTAATAGAATCGGCATGCTACTGGAAACAACGACAGACCTAAGGATCAATGGAACAAATTAGAAGACACAGACACAACTACAAACACACTCAGCTGCCTTAGCTTGGACAAAGGGGCTGAACATGTACACTGGTAGAAAGATAGTCTTTTTAATAAACGGTGCCAGAAGAAGAGCCCCTTGCTGTGGATGACGAACTCTCTGTTGTGGCTTATGTCTAGATGTGTCCCCGGAGCCTCAGGTGGCCATATAGCTTTTTTGGGAGGTGTCTAAATCTAGAGTGTGCAAGCCGGGCATGGTGGCACACGCCTGTAATCCCAGCACTGGGGAGGCTGAGGCAGGAGGATCAGTGCAAGTTCGAGACCAGCCTGGGCTACAAAAGTGAGCTCATGGCCAGCCTGAACTGCATAGGGAGACCTTGTCTCAAAAAGACCAAATAAATAAATAAATAAATAAATAAGTCTAGAGTGTGCAATGCCGGGCTAAGAGTGGGTGGCTGCTGGGTCAGCCCCCCGATTCGACGGGCTGTCCTGACTCCAGTACTCTGGGTGGGACGGAGGGGACAGCTCCCTCCCTTTTGGCTTTTGGTGCTTTGCTGTCTTCTGCTGTTGTGGACTCTTCTCCTCTGCCACACCACCTTGCCTTGGAGCCAGCTGATTCCGGGCTTAAGCCTCTATACATTGTGACCTAAATAAACCTTTTCCTTTTCACTAAGGTGCCAGAGAGTTTGTCTCAGCAACAGTAATAGCAGCTAAGACACCATCCTGGCTCAGAATGCAAATCTCTTCTCCCTGAGCATCGGGAAGTTCACCTCCAGGTTGCTTTCGCAGAGCGGTTTTTGTCCTTCCACGCAGCCTTTGGTTGCACCTGTGTCAGGCTCTGTGGCTCTTCCTTGCACGGCCCCTGCCCCTCCATGGATCCACCCATGCGTGCTTTGTCTTGACGAATCCCGAGAGTGCAAACCCCTTCTAGGCTGTGCAAACCTCTCCTTGTTTCCCACGCCCCAAGGAGCAGCTCACTGGCCCGCTCAATCTTTTCTCTTCCAAAATCCCTCTCAGAATCTGCAGCCCCCCTGCTGGTCCCTTTATGTCTTTTCTGTAAGTTCAGGGTTGGGACGTCATGGAGCCGGTTTTCTGGCCTCCTTTTTCCAGCACTCCCAAAGTCATCTGCCTCACACGTCACAGTGTCCCCCACGTGTCTCAGGGGCTTAGCAAGAAATCCTCTAGGAATTTTCAATTGCCCGTATGGCAGTAGCCCCAGCTGTGGAAGGTGCACGATTGCTTTTGAGGACAACAGTGGAACACAAGTGACAAGGGAGCAAGAACAGGCACAACGTGAAAACTCGGCTCTGATTCTGCCGCTGGGGTGGTCTCCCCTAGAAGCTGTGTGCAGTGTACCCACTTCCCTTAACCCCAGCATTAGCATCCGTGGGAATCCCAGCTTCTCTTAGCAGCCATGTACACATCTTTTAGTTTTAAATTTATCCTTTTCGAGGCTAACTCTTTTTTGAGTGCGGGCAGTTTTTAGAAAAGAACGAAGGGCCAGGGGACATCTGCATAGAGCAGCAGGCTGAGGTCCTCCAGAGCTAGGGTCGAGAGAGGCAAGGCCACCTAGAGACAGGACGCAATGGAGTTAAACAGAGGCAAGACTTGGGTGGGATTCTGGCATCAGAATGTCTTGAAGAGGACCTCAGGGAGCCGCTCAGCATGGAGTGCTTGCCTAGCGTGTATGAGGCTCTGGATTCAGTGTCCATTGCTGCAATCAATCAACCAATCAATCAATCAATCGACCAATGTGGGCAGGCTAGGCCTGCAGCTCAGAGACAGAGTGCTGGCCCAGTGTGCGCAAAGCTCTGGCCCTGACCTGAAGCCCTGCAAAAGTAAATAAATACATAGCCAGGAGGGTGCATCTGTGCTAGCAGAGGGGGCTCTAACATCACCAGAGGAAGCTGAAGACTTTGTGATCGAATATTTGAAAAGTACGAATAACAGTTATTTGTGTGCTTACTGGTAATTTTTAAAAGTTCTTGTATTCATTATTTGGTTATTAAAAATAGCATTAGCAAGTTATCTTGGTACGTTGCCACATATTTTGATTTATTTCTTAGCTGTATCTGTTTCATTAACTGGCCAATGATATTTCTTCAAGGAATTTACCCTTATTTACTATTATTATCATTCATTTTTCTTTTACAAAATTGCCTTCAGTTTCTGCAAAGTGACATTTTGTGGCTAGTATGTTTGACAGCTTTTTCACTCAGTTGAGTTTTATTTCAAACTGAAGAAGTGCTCTGTTCTCTAGACCTGAGGTATTTGTTAAGCTCCGATCAAATTTTGAAAACGGTGAGCAATTTCAATTGTAATTATCTTGTTATTGATGTGTATCCATTTTTCAGCTCTGTCCAGTTACTTTTTCACTGCTGAGACAAAATACCAGAGGCTCAAAGTTAAAGGAGGAAAGGTTTATTTCTGCTCACAGTTTGCAGTCCCAACCAGGCTGGCTCCAAGGCAGGGTAGCTGCAGAGCAGGTAGGCAGGCAGCAGGCAGCAGCAGGCAGCAGGCAGCAGCAGGCAGCAGGCAGCAGGCAGCAGGCAGCAGG
>PVJA010054569.1:0-11525 GCA_004027025.1 Myocastor coypus
ATTGCATATTGTCCTCACAATCATTCTATAGAGTGCAGTTTGTGGGCATGACCCACCTCCCTATTAATGTTGCATAGAAAAAAGAAAGAAAGAAAAAAAACAGGAAAGAATATACTTCTCTTTGGACTAAGAGTAAGCAGATACATATACAATCAAAGGTTTTGCAATTGCAGTGTGCCACCAGTGAAGCTTGTGACGTTGGAGGCTATCGAATAAGCAGGCTCTTTAGACCACTGAGCCATCCTGCTGGGCCCCTAACACCTTAAGTCTTGTGGCTTCAATGCACAAAGTGATGAGGCCAAATAGGCATTCATAAAGTAGAAATCATTTTCATTATCTACTAGCAAAAATACCACATGGAAAACCCAATCTTTGAACAAGCGTGAAGATCTCAAACTTTAAATTCTAACCAATAGAAATCCCAGCTTTGGAACAAAGGAAAATGTTTATGCATCCAATGTGATTTCCAAAACCAAAGTCCTGTGAACATAGGCCTCTGGAAAAATGCCCTCAGCCCATCCGCAGGAGCTCATTGCTATCCTCACACTTTGTCTTGAAGCCTAGCTGTGCCGTGCCCCCCATAGCACAGCCCAGTTGCAGGAGCATAGATGCTTGCTCCCTTGCTCCCTCTAGGGGCCATCGGGCTCCCTTGCTTGGCTTCCTCCCTCCCTTGCCCCTCAGGGCACTGACTGAAGGGACTGCAGAGATGCTCTCTTGTGTTCCTATGACCATTGTCTTTGTGCATCTCATTTCCTCATGTTTATCGTTTTTTGCCCTATTCCTCACCTATAGTAGTTTCTTCTCCTTATCTGGCAGGGGAGATACCATGATCACGAAGGTGGTTTTCCCAGGGCGAGGCTTATCCATTGCACTTATCAAAGATTCTTTAGTTTACTTCCTAGTCCTTTCACTGCTTTTCTCCCTGTCCTTGTTAATGCTGTTGTACTTTATTATTTGTTATTGTTGTGCTTCATTTTCATGCATTTTCACTGCATTCTCATGCAGATTTTCAGTGTACTCTGTATTGCTGTTGTTCTTTCATGTTTTTATTCTCAAAGTGTATTTTGGTGGGTCGTTCTTTTGAGATTAAATTTTACTTATTTAAATCACATATTGCTTTTCTCTTTTTCATGTTTGTGCATTGCTGTTCTTCAGTGTCATTGCTTTTACTTATTCTTACTTTCTCACCGTGTTTTGCACTGCATTTCCCTTTATTTGTCCTTTATCATCTCCTATTTTCTTCCTAGATTTTACTGTGATGGGTTATAGCCAGACAGTTCCAAAGGGTTGTCGCACTCATCAGACTGGCCCATGAGTGCTTGCTACTGGATAAGCCCACTGACTCCTTTAGCAGAATTCAGGGTGGAGGACGTTAGCCAGCTTGGTGCTACTGTTGTTATTGTTGGAACACTGTTTCCCTCACAGATCAAATAATCCCGCTGAAGCTTCTCACTGAGCTAAAGCCTCCCCCAAAGGCCACAAAGAGTCTCAATGTTCCATATTTTTACATGTCCAAATGAAAATACCCAGGTAGATGGGAGAATAAGAAATAATTGATGGGAAGTACAGAATTACAGCACTCTTAAGCCATAGAAGTAACCAGGAGAAAAACACACATTTAAAAAAAAAGAAAATTTAAAGACCTGGATTCACATATTTAAATTGCGTGAATCAGATGAGAGAAGAACAAGCAAACTGGTTCTGAATAAAGTAAGGTCATGAGAGAGAAACACCTCAGAAGTTGCCAGATTTTACTGATGCTGAAAACTCATATGGGAGAGACTCAGTCTGTACAAGTGGCCTAAGGAAGACAAAGGTTCCAAGCAGAATTTCCATAATGTCATGCTGTGGAGGCCACACTGCTGATCTGCACGTGGACAGTGACATCTGCAAGCTTAAATTCTGTGCTCACTTGTGCTGAATCAGAGCAGTGGGCACTGGAGCAGCTTAGCTGCCGAAGTTACCATAAATCTGGCCTTCACTAATGAGAAACTATATTGGAACAGATGAGTAAAATAAGAAAATATCCTAACCTGCGAAGGGAAGCATCTCACAGTGCAAAAAACTGTCTCCCAATGGCACCTAAAGGAAGTTCTGTTTTAGGGATGAGATGAGGAGGGCTGGCTGGTACTTTGTGTGAGAAAGAGTGACTAGGTGTGAACAGTTAGGCAACATTATGAGGCAACAACAGGAGAGATTTCTCTCTGTCCTCCACCTTGACTCCACTTGAAGCATGACTGTTTATAGGGCTTGTCCAAAACATGTGAACTTGTTTAAGGTAGGGTTGAGCCAAAGTTTAGAAGTTTGAAAACAACAGAGAATGCTAACTAAATGTAACACTGAAGTGAACCACTGGATAAGGAATGGGCATTTGATAATCAATATTATCACTAGACCTTGTCTACCTGGAAGAATTTAGTAGTAGATCTGTTCTGACCAGAGTAATTAGGCTGGGGCTGGGGTGATAGCTCCATAGCGCAAGTCCCCGACTGGCAAGTGCAAGGTCGTAGGTTTGAACCCCAGTCCCAAAAAATAAAAACAAACAAACAAAAAAGACAGAGTACTTGGGCTGCTTAGTCCACTGTTGAAATGTATTTTGATTTCATTCAACAAATAGTTTTGGAACTTATTCTATGTAATAGATTTACCTCATTTGCTTTTATTCTATTGGACCAATAGAAATTGAAATTAAACAACAAAATAAAGTACACAAATGGAAACAGTGATTAGTGAAGTGAAATTCTTTTTTGTGGCTGATGGCAGAACAGACATCCAGAAGAGTGTAGCAGCCATCAACTACCCTCCGGCAGCAGAAAACACATATTTGAGTATAAGTTTGATCATTCACTGTTAACATGCATATTTTTGCTTAAGTATTTTTGTTATTGTTGTTGTTATGGCCGGCTCAGCCTGCCCTGGGGGTGCGGCTGGTGCAGCATGTGGTGCTGGGATTGAACCATGGTCGCTGCAGTTGTCTAAGCTTGCCTACGCAGGTGCTTTAGACACCTGAGCCATCTTGCCAGGCCCTGCTTAAGTATTTTTGTGCAGGAACATAGAAGCATAGAAATATAAGTAGATGTATAGAAATATAAAAATGGATATAGGTATGTATTAAGTGTTGATATATATATATATATATATATCTTATAAAATCTTATTTTATATACAATGTAATATTTAACTTTGTCTACACATTTTTTGTCAATTCCTTTTGTAAATGTGAAACCCACCCTTCTGCTTTGAAACAAATATAGCTAGTACGAACAAAAAGACTCTCTTTTTGCAGGAGGGACAATTACATGAGAGATAGTAATCATAAGTATAGGGAAACAGAAAGAAAACACGAAATCATGCTATGGTCAAACTTATGTTTTCAGTTATAAATAGTTCTAATGTAACGTAAACATGAAAAATTTTCCTGTTAACTTACATTGTTTAAAAAGATATTTTTGAAAATGAATGCTTCTGATAAAACCTGAGGAAAATCAGCTGTGAAGAATTTGTTTTGTTATCACTGTCAGAAAGTCCTACAGAATTTGGCCTTTTCTCATTTGCAGTCTGTAGTGAACCAGAAACCATAATGGGCAAGATAAGGTGATGGATTGGATAGAAAAACCATCAAATCTAGGAAAGCAACATTAACTGGGATTAAACATATTTTTTGATTCTATTATAGTAAAAAATAAGAATTTGAGAAACTGTGACATATTTCTATATCATGAAATGTAGAAAAAAGTATGATAAAAATAGTATGTCATCCAAAATTCCCACTACTATGCCTGCTTATCTTTTGTTTTATATTTTCATATTCTTAGTAAGCATTTCTTTCTGCAGCTTCTAAGAATATTTCCCTGTATTGTACATGCTGTGATCGAGATAGCAAAACTGAACAAATATAATTATTCTGAAGATGTATGCATGGGGTAATACGCTGCCTATTTTTTAAATACAAAATATAATTGTTTAGAGATAAGAATAGCATTTTAATAACTGCAGGCATAAATAATAGAATATAAATCACAATGGAAAATGAAAAATTTTAACCATCGGATGTGTATTATTTCTAGCATATTCAACACGTTATATATTTAAAACTGTTTTCTTAGCTACATGTCTAAGTAGGAAAATGGACTTTTTAGCTGTTTCAAAATGTCCAAGTTAGCCTGGTGTGGTGGCACACGCCTGTGATCCCAGTACTTGGGAGGCTGAGGCGGGAAGATCGGTGCAAGTTCGAGACCCGCCTGGCCAACAAAAGTGAGCTCAAGGTCAGCCTGAACTACATAGTGAGACCCTGTCTCAAAAAGACAAAAAATGTCAAAGTTGATAGCATATTACACATTTGCTGTAACGCCCCTGCTACAACCATTACTATAGTTTACTAAGGTTAGAACAGAAAACCATAAATTCTGTGGTTAATGAACTTTAAGCCAAGAGTTATAAAAATAAATACATGTATAGAGTATTAGTTGTAAAAAAGGCATAAAAATAATTTTTATGCACAAATAAATTTAGTGTATTAAATGATCAATTCATGTAAATAATTCAAAATAGGATGAATTATCTTCTTTAAATAGATACATTTACACATGCATGTAATTGTATATGTTTTACAGGAGAATGAATGCCAGTAAATTATATAGAAGAGACTTCCAAGCCTTGCAGAGCTGGTAGATTCCAGGTTAAGTCTTGGCAGCTAGTAGAATAACTTAAACTGTCAGAGCCTCACTTCACCCATGTAGAAAATATAACTGACAACTGCAATTATGATAAAAATCTGATGAGCTATCACATTTTCGAAAGAGCTTCATGAATTTTAAACATCAATACACATGAAAAAAATTTATATCTCCAGTTTACCCTCTCTTCATGCTCCTTAGTGAAATTATTGTATATAAGGCCACGCGAGGAAGAACGCTGTCTAAAGTGTGCATCTATGGCTCTACCATTTTAACTTTGTAGTTCTGTATGACTCCAAGTTCTCCTATTTTATTAGAGTCTATAGCACAGTGTACACTAAAGGCATGGGTTTTCAGATCCAGAAGTTTGGATGGGAATACCACTTACACTTTTCCTTGTCATGAGCTTCAAGTTGTTTATTAATATTGTGGTAAATATGTTAGCACATTCTCAGAGTTTGAGGATTGCAACAGACAGTGCTCCTTAACCTCTAGTGCACATATTAGGTATTCAACCAGAGGCAACTGATTTATTTATTCATTTATTTATTTATTTTTGAGGAGCTAGGGATCCAACTCAGGACCTTGCACTTGCCAGGCAGGCACTTGTGCCCTTTAGCTATCTTTATTGACATCTATGACATGTAGTGTCCTCAGTTCATCTAGCTTTCTGCTTGGAGTAGTAAGATTCAAGCCCAGAATCTTTCCCAACTTGTTCTCCTAACAAGTATTATGCAGTCCCACCCAAAGCACGTCATCTCAGAACACTCCATTTTTATAATATTTATGTTTATCTGTGTCTATGCTTTCTGAATCTGGTGAGGATTTCTTGGCTTTAGATCTTTTCTTCTTGGGCTACTGCTTATAAAAAGAAATCTTTCCCATGCCAGTGATCAACGCTGCAAATTGATAGCACACAAGTATATTTACATATGAGTGGGGCTGGGGCGATAGTTCTGTGCCATAGTGCCTCCCTGGCAAGGGCAAGGTCGTTAGTTTTAACCCAGGTCCAGTCAAAAAACAAAACAAACATACATACGGGTAACTCACTAAATTTCAAGGAAATGTGTGAAGGCAATCCCTAAGTAAAATAGATTGTGGATCAATAATTTGGTGACATCATTAACTAATATCAATTTATCCTGCAGTAGCTAGGTCAGTACTGTCATGGTAGACATTAACAATTATATATGAAGTTGGCTCACTCACAAAGCACAACCTCAGGCCAGGGAAGATAGCTCCATGGCACAAATGCTTGCCTGGCAAGTGCAAAGTCATGAGTTCAAATCCTGGCCCCACACACAAAAAAAACACAACCTAGTTTGCAGAAGTGAGAATTTACATTTGAACAATTACTATCCTCCAGTCTCCTGCTTGCTTCTGGAAAACTACAGAATAAATAAACCAGGTGAAGTGTGGCATGTATTGGTTTGCTTTTCTGCTGTTACTGCAAACTGTGACCTTATCAGCAAGTTATCTCAGTTCATTTCTAGAGATTTTTATATCTGTAAGTTGTTGTAATGTCCTGTGTTGGTGCCGAAAGAAACAACAAGAAGACCCGATGAATTTAGCTCACAGGTCTTACTGAGACTTGTTTCTCTGGAAGTGAGCTCCGACCCACAGAAGAATATTACCTTTATTGAATATTAAAGGACAGCCCAAGGAATTTGCATAACTGCCTTGGGGAATGCAGACTAGAGACCACTACTTCTATCACCATTTACCTAATGTCAGGTTAATACAAATGCTAATTGAAAACATCCCAAGCAGGGGATAAAACAACCAGTAACTTCCCAGATAAGGGAAGAGACAATGATCAAGGAGCCATTAGAACAAGTTGTTCTTTGTGTCCTTGAATCCCAGGTTTCAGGTAACCCCAAGTAACCCCTCACAGCTGTCTCTGGGCTTTGTTTATTATCTTTCCCTATCTAAGATGTGGATTCCTTACCTCTGCAGTAAGTAATTAAAGTGAGGCTCAGGCATATAGCTCAGGGGCACAGTGCTTGCCTGACGAGCTTAAGGTTCTGAGTTCGAGTACTTAATTAAATTAACAGGGAATATGTTGTGTTGCATACACAACTGATGGGAAGAAGGGAAGGGACGCGCAACCACCGAGAAGTTTGAGCAAACTTAGTGCAGTGCAGTGAGGCACTGAAGGTAGGCTGTGTACGTTTGGGGACCGGCAGCCCAAGGATAACTCTCACAGGTTTTATGGAGTGGTGCCTCAGTTCAAAACCTTAATTCCTTACATGACTCTAGCATACATGTCTGTACTCGTGTCTACCAACCAATGCAGTCTGAAAACCAGAATAAAACTTTGCTCAGTGCTCTTGTTGGCTAAATCAATCGTTCCAAACAAAAGCATTTGTGAACCAAGGCACCTCTGTACATCACATTTTAATTTTTAAGATATCTTTATTTAGTTATTTGTTTGGCACAGGGTCTCACAACACATTTCAGACTCCTGTTGTCTCAGCCTCTCCAGCACTAGGATTCCCTGTCTGCACCACCACACCCGGTTATTGTGGTGGGCTTGGCAAGGTGCTGGCATGGTATGTGGCACTAGGGATTAAACCTGGGTCCTTGTGCTTGGCAGGCAGGTGTTTAAATCACTAAGTTATTGTTCCAGCCCTTGTGTTTTATAATAACATATACCAAAGAGTTTCATGGAAAAAAAGAACGAAAACATTCTTTTAAGCCTGGAGAAAGCCAGGCGTGGTGGCTCACACCTGTAGTCCCAGCACTTGCGAGGCTGAAGCAGGAGGATTGGTGTGAGTTTGAGACCAGTCTGGGTTACAAAAGTGAGCTCAAGGACAGCCTGAACTACATAGTGAGACCCTGTCTCAAAAAGACAATAAATAAATAAATAAATAAATAAATAAATGAATGCCCAGAGAAATAAAACTACATGAGAGGAATACTTTGCAGTATCCATCAAAATGCACACAATGTCAAAGATAGAAAAACAACACATTGACACACTTTGATACACAATGTGATGCCCATCGAATGTTCTATAATTTTTATACCTGACAAGTCCATTTTAAATTGTGTGTATAACAGTTTTCCAAAGATAATTGAATTGCCAAGACATTCTTGTAGAGTAAGATGAGTAGATTTAATCTTCAAAACATTAGATTTTCGGGCCCAGCAGGATGGCTCAGCAGTCTAAAGCACCTACTTAGGAAACCTTAGGCGGCTGTAGGGACTGCGGTTCAATCCGCGGCACCACATGCTGCGCCACCCCTGCCCTCAGGGCAGGCTGAGCCGGCCATAAAAATAAATAAACAAAACAAAACAAAAAAGTTCGGAAACAAGAAAAAAATAAAAAAATAAAATATCTAATAAAAAAAGAAAATAAGGAAAACATTTTTAAAAACATTAGCTTTTCATAAAGGTTTAGGAATTGAAATAATGTGGTACAATAATTAGTTTTGCTGCACTGAAACCTTTCTGACATTGTCTTCCTTTTTTACTCTTTCTATTCCCAGCTATACTGGCCTCCTTAATTTGTTGTCCCTTTCGGATTTTTGTGTGCAATTTCATCTGCTTGGAATGTTCTTCCCTCAGAAATCAGTATGACTCACCCTCTCATCCTCCTTATCTCCTTGAAGTCTCTGTCAACATTGGTGAAACTTTCCTTCTGTCTCATTTAAACAGCAGCCCTCAACTGAGCAGGAAGATCCTACCCTACTTCTCTACTTTGAAAAGTATTCATATTTAAATTGGAACGCTATTCAGGATTTTTTTCCTGCAAGAATATAAACTCCACAATGACAAATCTTTTATTTCTTTCGTTCATTCGTCAATTTTAAATACCTAGAAAAGCACTAGCTACAATGGCAAATAAGTGAAATGATGAGTAAATGATATTGCTTCAGCAATAGATATTTTTCCTAAAACTTTGTTTGTTTATTTATTTATTTTTATGGCCAGCTCAGCCTGCCCTGAGGGCAGGGCTGGCGCAGCATGTGGTGCCGGGATCGACCCATGGTCCCTGCTGCCGCCTAGGTTTTCCTAAGCAGGTGCTTTAGACCACTGAGCCATCCTGCCGGGCCCCTCAGCAACTGAAATTTTAAGGAGGCACAAAACATACAACCGAGGCCCGAATCCTCAAATAGAGAAATGTTTGGCAGACAACAAAAGTAATGTTGCAGTTGATTGGAGAAGAACAAAAATTAATGCACTATAACTTTCCCAGACAACTATTCATGCATGTAGAAATCCTGTAAATGGATCTCCTCATTAGACTGCACATTAAAATTACAGTCATTTAAGATGTATGAAAAACCTAAATATGCAAAATAAACTTTACATCTGCTTGAATAAAATATAGTATGCTTTTCTTAACTTGAACAATGTAATTGTTTTCAAACAACCTAGAAAATTAGTACTTATAAAGGAAAAACCTTGCTAAATCATATTACGTTTAAAATAACAATTTATATTTGCCAGAAAATAACATAAGACAATTATAAAGAACATTCACACGCTGAAGTACAGCATGTACAGTATGTCTCATTGGCAAATAATTGCTATCAGAATATATTTTGGAAAGTCTGAGAAGTAGTCAGAAGACAATCCAGGTAAAATATGAATAATTTCATAGATCTCACATAATTTGCAAATAAAGACATGCAGACCTAAAGCCAGAGTTGAATACCATTTCAAATTCCCCAGAGTGAGGACATGTTTAAAGACTCTGGCAGTCGGAGTCCCTCTGTGACCTGTAGGGGAGGCGTGGATGCCACAGTACTCTAAGCTCCTGCTCTGCGGGAACCTGTAGCGATGGTGTCCTAAACTCCGCAACAGTGGTGAACAAAATAGGCAGTTTAATTTGCCAGCTAGTGGTTTATTTTGAAAAGGGCTGGAAAAAAAACGCAAAGAGCCACCGTGGTAGAGTAGAGGACATCAGAAGTGAACCCCAGGGTGTGTTGGTGCTCAGATCCTTTTTATTCAGGAATAGTGATTCTCCCATCCCCACCACCACGAGCAGCAGCAGCACCTGAAAGTTGCTGCCATCGGCTTGGCTCTGCGGCTGTCTCTGATCCTAACCTGGGCTCCTCAGTCTCCACTCTTTCTGGCCTTTTGATTCCTTGCTTTTGTGAGATGAGTGCAGGGAGGCAAAAGAAAGATACATTGGAGTTAGAAATTAAAGAGACAAGCATGTGTGTACCTGGTACACATATAGTGATGCTAAAGTTGAAATATATATCTTTTGTGTATTAAGAGCCCAGAGGTAGCTGCCCCTTTTCTCTTTGGTATTTTATCTGGTGAGGATGAGGTGAGAGCAGGTTATGCTGGCCTTTCAGGTTTCTCGATATATCCCTATATTTCCTGCTGACTGGCCCTGCTAAAATTTGATGTTAATTACGTTATCCAACACCTCCCTGGGTCTGTTTTCTCTCTTTATCTTTGTATTTTTAATCGCTGGAGGCTAACTGCTGAGGCAAAAGCTGCCTTTAGTATGGTTTCCTATTAATTTCTCTAACAAAGCTTAACAAGACCATATTGTATCCCTTTCCTGCCTATGACCCCTGTGACTATATTGCTACTGTAAGAAAAAAACTGCTATCACAAAGTTGAAAAGCTACCCAGTAATATCTTAAAAAATTAATATGTTCATAATTAACAAGCTACAAATTCTACTCATAACCACAGCACAGATAAATACTTGTGCTTGTTATACAAAGATAAGTTCATAGGAGCATTGCACATAACATCTGCATTTCCTTATCCCTAACAGTAACAAAATGAGAACAAAGAAGAAGCTAACCAAGGATCTCTGACAGAGCAAATAAAAAATTGCAGGATAAATTCAGAATGAAATTGTACACAGCCATGACCATGAATGAGCTCACAAATCAACATCAATGAATTTTATTTATTTATTTATTTATTTATTTATTTATTTATTTATTTATTTTTGTCTTTTTGAGACAGGGTCTCGCTATGCAGTTGAAGCTGGCCTTGAGCTCACTTTTGTAGCCCAGGCTGGTCTCAAACTCACACTGATCCTACTGCCTCAGCCTCCCGAGTGCTGGGATTACAGGCATGCACCACCACGCCCGGCATTATTTTTTATTTTTAGAATTATTTTATTTTATTTTTCTTGTTTAAGAACTTTTGTTTGTTTGTTTATCTATTTTTATGGGCGCCTCAGCCTGCTCTGAGGGCAGGGCTGGTGCAGCATGTGGTGCCAGGGATCGAACCGCGGTCCCTGCAGCCACCTAAGCTTTCCTAAGCAGGTGCTTTAGACCACTGAGCCATCCTGCCAGGCCCCTGAAAATTAGTTTTTCCATTCAGCAAAAACACATATCGTATTTACAGGCAGTAATAGATTTGACCACAGATATTTTAGTTCAAAATCTGATAAGGGATTAATCTCTAGACTAAATGAGATATACTTTAAGGGCAAAGCAAAATCACATAAGTCAATAGTAAAAGTGAACAATAGATTTACAATAATAAAAATTACATTATGTAGCATAACTAATCACCGAAAGGCATGTTGAGCAATTACCTGAGTCTGGGGAGAACAAGAGAATGGTGAAGGGAAGAGGGAGGGGAAATCAGAACTAGGATCTGGAATGCAAATTGACCCACTGCCCTTGAGGAGCGTAACTATTACGTACTGCAAGAATGTATGTATAAGCCGGACGTGGTGGCTCACGCCTGTAATCCCAGCACTCGGGAGGCTGAGGCAGGAGGATTGGTGCGAGTTCGAGACCAGCCTGGGCTACAAAAGTGAGCTCAGGACCAGCCTCAACTGCATAGCGAGACCCTGTCTCAAAAAGACAAAAAAAAAAAAAAAAAAAAAAAAAAAAAAAAAAAAAAAAAAAAAAAAAA
>PVJA010054570.1:0-11529 GCA_004027025.1 Myocastor coypus
TGTATTAATCTAAACTGATCTGATGATGAAAATATGTAATATAACCATTGTTAAATTTAAACAATAAAAATATTAAATTAAAAAAAAAGAACTAACCGCGGGGGTGGGGGCGGCACGGGGCTGGGGAGATAGCTCCGTGGCACAAGTGCCTGCATGGCAAGTGCAAGGTCGTGAGTTCAAACCCCAGTCCCGCAAGAAAAAAAAGAACTAACTGCCGGGTGTGGTGGCTCACACCTGTAATCCCAGCACTTGGGAGGCTCAGGCAGGAGAATCAGTGTGAGTTCGAGACCAGCCTGGGCTACAAAAGTGAGCTCAAGGCCAGGCTGAACTGCATAATGAGACCCTTTCTCAAAAAGACAGAAAAAAAAAAGAAAAGAAAAGAAAAGAACTAGGGCACCATTATGGAAAAGCCAAACAATTGAACAGCATGGGCACGGGATGAACATGTAGCTTTTGGAGAAGAGAAGCCAGGAAGTGAGAGAAAAGTATCTGTGGAAATGGAATCGGGCAAGGCTCATCCTTGCGTTACATAGCTAATAGGTGCACGTCAAGAGGCAAAATTTTAAAAGCACTCCGTGGGGCCAATAAGATGGTTTAGCGGTCTAAAGTGCCTGCTTAGGAAAGCTTGGGCAGCTGCAGGGAGCGTGGTTCGATCCCGAGCATTACATGCTGCACCAGCCCCACTCCCAGGGCAGTCTGAGCCAGCCATAATACAAAAAAATAAAAATAAAAATAAATAAAAAATAAAAAGCACCCTTTGCAGTCAGAAAGCTCATGAGTGTCCAGTCTCAATCTATAACCGAACTACACACTTGAAGATAAACAGATAGCCAGCAGTGGCCACCTTGACCAACTAATTAGTTTTCAGAGTCACCAATGTCAAGTACACATGACACAGCTGTCAGCAAACGCCCTGGGAACAACAGGACCTCAACCAAACAGCATGCTCATCAAGCCTTGCAGTCTGAACCAAACTGTGGAGCAGCTGCCGCTCACATACAGAGCATAGGACACTCTTAAAATTGCTGTCCCACACTATGTAAAACTGTCACTGATTGAAAGAAAAAAAGAAAAAAGAAGTAGGAGCTAGAGAGATAGCTCAGTAGAATATGCGCTTGCCTGTGAAGTGCAAGGGCCTGAGTTCAATCCCCAGTCCCACACACAAAAAAAGTAGCAGATCGTTATAGAAGGGGAGACTGCAGGGACTTGGTAATTAAACATGATACAGAGAATTGACTGTACACTCACAGGAGGCTCGTGTTTGCAGAAGGCACTGTCTGCAGCTGAGTCTCTGCCAGCTCAGGAAGGCGGTAGAGAGGAGACAGCAAGTCTAACTGCACCCAGCAGAGAAGCGCTGGTGCTCCTGCCTTGCTGGGGAGGTATGTGAAGAGGTCTTGTGGACGGCTGCTGGGCTCCACCTGGCCAGCTTGGCAAGGAGCACCATCAGGTCTAGTGACTTTTTTTCCCCCCCTGGGTGTAGATGACCACTGGTAAGTTGATACCAAGTTAAGAAGATTCTGAGCACCCACCAAGGAGAGAACAAATAGGTCACCAGCAGTGCATCCAGATAGCACAGAAAAGCTCCATAAGCCTGAGAGACCACTGCTGCAGGGGCCGGAGGATAGACCTAGGGTGGGGGTGGGAAGCAGAAAAATGTAGTTAGGAAACTCCTCATGTACAATTAAAAAAAAATAAATCATATGTGCTTGGATTTGTAAAACACACGATTCAGATAAAGGGTCCTCTTCCACGGGGTGGGGGTGCCCTGGCACAAGGCCACAAAGAACATGGGCAGGCGCCTCACGTTTCACCACTTAACGCCAGCAGGGGAGGGCAGTGCTGGTGTTTCCTGTTTTTATTGATGTCTCTGATATCTCTCACACAGTTCGTAACCGTTAACTATGTCGGGAAGGACGCTGTTAAAAGTTGACTTTTATTTGTGAGAGCAAAACAAAGCAAAAGCTTAAGAATCTATAGAGAACTATAAATAAGTGCAGCCTTTATCTCTCCTGGCGGGTGGGGTGTGCGCATTCCAGCCAGGGAGGAACACACAAGGATACCTGCTTTTACCATTATGGCCTGGGCTGGCCTGGGAATCCAAGACAATGCGAATGATGCTAAAGGGAAACAAGATGTATAACTTCTGGAAAGGAGGAGACCAACACCACATTCCTGCAGCCCCCAGAGAACAGTGGAAAAGCTTTCGGAATGAATGAGAGAATTCAGGAAAGCCGCCAGATGCAAAATACATACTTTAAATCAATATCTTGTTCTTATTCTCCACCACCATCGAGTCAGAAGATAAAGTTGAATGTTTATTTTTATTTATTTATTTATTTATTTTGGGACCGGGGTTCGAACTCAAGTTGAATGTTTAAAAAAAAAAAAAAAAACCTTCTATCTTGAAAACAAGAAATCAAACATACACAGAAAATTTTAGCAAGGCCAGTAATGAAATATGCAAAAGTTCCTAGCAACAGCCCTCCTAAGAAACATTTAGGGTTTGTAGGGAGAAAATAACCTTTACTGAAACATGAGAAAATAAAACATAAACAAAACAGCCACAAGGCAGGCCCTGGAGAAGCAAGTTTTACTTTTACAAAAATCAGTTTTTCCAAAATTCATCTCCAGGTTTACTAGACTTCAGCCTGATTCTAGCAGGATTTGGTTGGGGTGAGGAGTGGGCTGGGGGGGTGGGTAGGGCACTACTTAACCAGATGAATCTAAAATTCATATAGAAGAAATTGGCAAGGAACCCTGAAGAAATGTATATCTAGTTCAGATAGTGTCCTGGTGAATGTTGAACACACATCTCTGGCCTTTGCCCTGTGGACCTCAGCTCACCATGTTAAAGGAGGTGGACTGGAATAGCTAGAATTTTCTAGAAGAGCAAACAATCTCAGAGGGGGCCAAGTAAACCCCAAATTGCACAGCTACTCAACAGCAGCTCAACCATGACATCAGGACTTAAGCTCTCACACCCTCAGCTTCTGCAGGTGGTGAAGTTTATTCAGTTTCCACAGTGTTTATCAGCATGACACAAGAATCTGAGAGCCTCACAATCAAAGGGGGGGGAGTGGGGGTACCTAACAAAGATGGTGGAGAGCCCAGCGCTGGGATACACACAATACCAGCGCTAGATCTGTAGAAGTATGATTATAGCTGAGGCCATATTCACAGCCAACTCGGGCTACACAGTAAGATCTTGCTTTAAAAAAAAAGTGGAGAAAACCAAATCAAAATTTGGGAGAAAAAAAGTGGGGGTGAGATTTTCACTATACACTAAAGGCCAAGGTACATTTCTGGGGAATTAGTTTAATGTGGAAAAAACTGTTAAAAGTAAAGCTAGAGGGGCCTGGCGGGATGGCTCAGTGGTCTAAAGCGCCTGCTTAGGAAAGCTTGGGCGACTGCAGGGACCGCAGTTCAATCCCTGGCACCACATGCTGCGCCAGCCCTACCCTCAGGGCAGGCTGAGCAGGCCATAAAAATAAATAAATAAACAAACAAAAGTTCTGAAACAAGGAAAAAAAAAAATTAAATTTAAAAAATTCTTTTTTTAAAAAAAAAAAAGTAAAGCTAGAGAGACATTTAGGTTTTTATCTACATTCATACTAGTGACTATTGTCTCAGCTTAAAAATGATGGAAGCATGGCAGAGGGAAAAGGAACGTTTAGGAAAAATTTTAAAATTTCTGTATACTGTAAAAATGTCCATCAAAATGAAAAGACAAGTTTCCACTTCTGTCAGAGATGGATTAGCAGAGACCGGATTTAACCGCCTGCCTGCAATACCAACAAAACAAAACAGAGCAGACGCAAATATGTGAACAATGGTGTTTAAGGCACTGGACATCGGTCAGGGCTGGACAATGATCCTGAGAAAGGGGAAACCGCCCAGTGGGCCTCTAGTTACAGCCCAGCTCACTTCCTTACGAGAGTTTCCAGGCTCCATGCAGGAAAGGGGGAGCTTAGGTGGAGCCCCCTGCATCCTTGAGGGGAAAAGATGGGGCTGGGGTCTGAGGAACCAAAAGCAATTAAAAGTTCATTGGCCGGTCTGTTAGGGCAGAGCAGGGTAGGGAGACATCCTGTAGTCCTCCAGAGCTTCCTGCAGGGGGCAGTAGTTAACAAGGCCATGGCCCAAGTCCATCCCTACCAAGGAGTGTATTAAGTAGCTCAGTCTGGAGAATGGGGTGTGGGTCAGCAGTAGATTATGTGCTTGGCATATAGAAGATTCTGGGTTCAGTTCCCAGAGATCCTCTCAAAATAAACAAACAAAAAAATCTAAATACTCCTATTAAGAAATGTTTTTGTAGAGTATTGTCTACAAAAAATACAGTCACACAGGTTAAAAGAAATAGCACAGCCTTAGGGGCTGGGGAGATAGCTCCATGGCACAAGTGCTTGCCTGGCAAGTGCAAGGCCAAGAGTTTGAACCCTGGTCCTGAAAATAAATAAGTAAATAAATAGCACAGCTTTAAAATGTAATGGAGTATGGGGCCCAGCAGGATGGCTCAGTGGTCTAAAGCCCCTGCTTGGGAAAGCTTGGGCGGCTTCAGGGACCGTGGTTCAATCCCCAGCACCACATGCTGCATCAGCCCTGCCCTCAGGGCAGGCTGAGCCAGCCATAAAAATGAGTGAATAAACAAACAAAGATTCTGAAACAAGAAAAAAAAAAATAAATAAAATAAAGAATTCTTTGAAATAAATAAATAAACAAACAAAAGTTCTGAAACAAGAAAATAAAATAAAATTTAAAATGTAATGGAGTAAAATTGGTAGAGCTGAAGGGGAGATATAGAAAAATCCACAACAACGGTCATAAAATCCAATACCACTCTCCCAATAACTACTAGGACAAAACCCAGCGAGCACTGAGAGGGCCTGGTCAGGCTCATCAGCCACAGGGCTTGACAGACGTGGGTAGTGTTTTGCTCCAGTGCAAGTTCTTTCCAAGTTTCCTCAGAGGAGGCACCAGTACAGAACAGACTCTGGGCCTCTGCACCCATCTTCATGGGTTGAGAAAGATTCAAGTCATGTGAATTACATGTTTTGACCATAATGGAATGAAATGATAAATCAGTAACAGAAAGATCCTTGGAAAAGCACCAAGTATTTGCAAGCTAAATAGCATACTTTCAAGTAATCCATGAGTCAAGAAGAATCATAAAGGACACTAGGACACATTTTCAATAGAATGTAAACCCAAAGCACAGCATGAGGGGACTCAGGGAGTGGCATAAAAGCAGCACCTGCACAAAGGTGTGTCACCAGATGCCTGTGCTGGAAACTAAGGAAGGTCTCAAGTCAGTGCACTCAGCTTTCATCATAAGGACAATAGAAAAACAAAAAGCAAGTTGAACCCAAAGTAAGCAGAAGAGAGAGAGAGAGAGAGAGAGAGAGAGAGAGAGAGAGAGAGAGAGAGAGAGAGAGAGAGAGAGAGAGAGAGGAGATGGTAAGGATCAAGTGGAAGTAGATGAAACAAGAAAACAAAAAGCAACAGAAAATAAATCAAGGAAACCAAAATCTCGGTCTTTGAGAACATCAATAAAACTAATATATTTCTAACTAACCTGATGATAGAAATTAGCAATGTCAGCCTAGGCCTGCAGCTCAGGGGTAGAGTGCTTGCCCAACAAACACGAGGCCCTAAATTCAATCCCCAGTACCACAAAAAAGAAAAAGGAAGCCTGGCATGGTGGCGCATGCCTGTAATCCCAGCACTTGGGAGGCTGAGGCAGGAGGATCAGTGCAAGTTCGAGACCAGCCTGGGCTACAAAAGTGAGCTCAAGGCCAACCTGAACTGCATAGTGAGACCTTGTCTCAAAAAGACCAAAAAAAAAAAAAAAAAAAAAAAAAGGGGGGGGGGGAATTACTGGTGTTAGGAATAAGGGAATAAGGAAGGTGGCATCATTATAGATTCTAAGGAAATATTTTAAACAATTTTATGCTAATAAATTTAACGAATGAGATGGGCTGATTCTTTTGTGTGTGTGTGTGCAGGATCAGGATCAGGGGTCCAACTCATGACCTTGCAGTTGCCAGGCAGGCACTTGTGCCACGGAGCTGTCTCCTCAACCCTGGACTGATTCTTTCTGTAAGAATTCAAAATACCAAAGCGCACTCAGTCTGCACTGCTTGTGGCTGGAGTTGGATCAGAAACTTTTCTTTCTTTCTTTCTTTTTTTTTTCTTGAATTAATTTATTTTTATTTATTTATTTATTTTTTAATTTTTATTTTATTTTATTTTATTTTATTTTTTCTTGTTACAGAACCTTATTCACTCATTTTTATGGCTGACTCAGCCCATCCCGAGGGCAGGGCTGGCACAGCATGTGGTGCCGGGGATCGAACCGCGGTCCCTGAAGCCGCCCAAGCAGGCACTTTAGACCACTGAGCCATTCCGCCGGGCCCCGAATTAATTTATTTTTTATTTTATTTTATTTTTCTTGTTTCAGAACTTTTGTTTGTTTATTTATTTTTATGGCCAGCTCAGCTTGCCCTGAGGGCAGGGCTGGCACAGCATGTGGTGCCAGGGATCAAACTGCAGTCCCTGAAGCTGCCCAAGCTTTCCCAAGCAGGCACTTTAGACCACTGGGCCATCCTGCCAGGCCCCTGGATCAGAAACTTTTCTATCAAGGAAAATCCAGACCTAAAAAAAAAAAGAAAATCCAGACCTACATGGCCTCATCAGTGGATTCTACCAAACCTTCACACACACACACACACACACACACACACACACACACACACACACACACACTGCCAATTACATCAGTTTCTCTGGGAAAATACAATGGAGAGAATGCTTTTCAACTCATGTTATGGGGTCAGAATCACTCTGATTGCAAAACCAAAGAGTGCATCCAAAGGAGAGCGCAAAGCAAGGAGCCTCGTCAGTATAAATGCAAAAATTCAATATAAAACTTTAGTTGGCAGAATCCAGATACCTACGAGGATGGCAGAGTGTGATCAGATGAGACCTTCTCAGGAAGACAGGATGAGCCCACCATTGGAGTCAATCAGCGAGTCAATCAGCTTAATTCACTTTATTAACAAATGAAAAAGAAAAAGTCTAGATCATCCGAGTGGATACTGAAAAGCTTTTGAAAAACCCTAACGGCCCTTTCCAAGTGAAGAGAAGCAGAAAGCTCTCAGCAATTTGGGAGAAGAGGGGCTTCCTTAGCCTAACAAAGGATATGTATGAAAACTTCACAACTAACAGTGAAAAACTTAAACATTTTCTTGCTAAGAACAGGAAAAAGGGAGCTGGGGAGATGGCTCCGAGGCACAAGTGCCTGCTGGGCAAGTGCAAGGTCATGAGTTTGAACCCCGGTCCCACAAAAAAAAAAAAAAAAAGAACAGGAAAAAGATGAAATAGTTGTTCTCTTTTCTCCCAACCAATGCCATCCTGGAGGTTCTTCTCATTGCAATTTGGCCTGAACAAATAAAAGCCACAGAGATTAGAAGGGAAGATGGAAAATTATTTTATTACAAATAGCATGATTTTATAATCCAAAGGAATCTATAAAAAATATGACAGTTCAGCTGTGTTGCAAGATACAAGATCGATATACAAACTCAACTGAATTTCTGTAAAAGAAACTCAATATTTGGATTGAACCATCAAATATTGAGACTTTAAAAACACCACCTTCTGCTAGTTTTAAAAAATAAGTGCTATGGAGGAATAAATCTGACAGGAATTCTAAAATGCTTAGCACAAAACGTCACAGAAACTAATGAAGATGTGGGTAGAGAGGTGCAGGAATCCGGGCACTCAAAAGCTCAGCACTGAGATGTCCATTTTCTCCCAATTTTTAGAAATCAACAGATGGATTGTAAAATTTGTGTGGATTGTGAAACCAGCAGATGCCAAGATAAAACTGTTTTTGTCAGATCCAGACAGAGCAAGAGCCGGGAAGTCATAAAGGGCTCCTGCCTGCCGGGCCAAGATAAAGTAGTTTCTCAGGGATTTTCTCAAGTCCCACCAGAGATTCCTCTTCATTCCACACCCACACCCAGTGCTTTGGTCTCTTGGCGCTTACGCACGTACACACAGATTTCTTTAAGAAAGTTTATCTTTAACATTCCCTAAGCTTAAAGCAATTCCGACAAGATTCTCTGAATAGAACACATGCCCGGCAGCGGCACCTTCATCAAGGGACTGACGCCAGTGCCCACCCTGAGACCTACAAACAAACTCTGGTACCCTGGCTGCTTACGCAAATTCCCCTTTTTTCTGATTTTAAAAACTTCCTTTTGCCTCATCTCCTCTGAATGCACCCATATCATGACATCCTCAATAAATATCCTTCTTCTTCGGAGAATCTCTCTGATTGTTATTTATGTTGACAGGTTAAAGCACACAACCTTGAACAAGAACAATAAAACCCAAAGAGCTAACATTCTCAGAATTAGCGAATAGCTAAGGTAATCTAAACAGGACCATATTGGCGTAAATAGGGAAGAAGGATCAAAGGAACAACATAGTCAAAAACAAACCCACATCCATGCAGATAACCAACTTTTGACAATGGTGCAGAAGCTATTCAGTACACAAATGGTTTTTCCAGAAGCCTTGCTGGAACAATTGGACAGCCACATGCAAAACAAAAAGGAAGAAGAAAAAAAAAAAACAAAAAAAAAACTTGGTTTCAGTGTTTCACCCAGCATATAGAAATTTACTCTAAAATGGTTCTAAATGTAACATGAAAACATGAGAGAAAATCTTTGTGATCTCGGATCATGCTAAGATTTCTTAGACACAAGACCAGAAGTATACTTCTTCACAGAACAAATTGCCAAAACTGGAATTCAAAAAATGTTTAAATTTGTTTCAGATGACAACGGTAGCAAGACTAAGAAGACAAAGCACAGAGAGAAACTCTTTGCTATGCGTCTATTTCAAGGCCTGATCCAGAATATATATGGATCTCTCCAAATTTAAAAAAAAAAAAAAAAAAAACCTCAGACAATTCAACTTAAAAATGATGGGTAAACACTTGAACAGATACTTTACGAAGCAAGGTAGATGACGAAAACAAGCATGTGACAAAATACTCATACCATTTATCATGGGAAGGAGAGGAAATAAAAATCACTAGACAGCGCTGTATATCTACAAGAAAGGCTAAAGTTAAAAGACTAACAACCAAGAGCCAGGCATAGTGGCGCACGCCTGTAATCCCAGCACTCGGGAGGCTGAGGTAGGAGGATCGGTGACAGTTCGAGACCAGCCTGGGCTACAAAACTGAGCTCAAGGCCAGTCTGAACTGTACAGCGAGACCCTGTCTCAAAAAGACAAAGACAAAAAAAAAAAAAAAAAAAAAAAAAAAAAAAAAAAAAAAAAAAAAAAAAAAAAAAAAAAAAAAAAGACTAACAACCAAATCTTGCTAAACCCACGAGAAATGGTGAAAAACCTGCCTCCCAACATGAGCCCTAAGTTTTATTAATTAATTAATTAATTAATTAATTAATTATGTTATGGCTGGCTCAGCCTGCTCTGGGGGTGGGACTGATACAGCATGTGATGCTGGGCATTGAACCACGGTCCCTGCGGTTGCCTGAGCTTGCCTAAGCAGGTGCTTTAGACCACTTAGCCATCCTGCCGGCCCACAGCAGGAGGTTTCTCACCAGGAGGAAAGGCTGTGTGCAACCTTAGAGGCCTTGCATGTGACTGTAAGTAGCAGCACGGCTTTAGTGATTAAATACTAGAAAGATCCCTCATGCCCTTTAGCAAAGGAGTTGGTGTGTCTAGCAGTGGCAGCAGGGACTGCTGCATGCAGCCACAGCAGGGACAAATCTCAGGACAGCTGGTCCTGAGCAATGAAAACCAGCCAACAAGTCCATACCACTGAAATCACATATAGGACACTCTGACGGACACAAGCTGATCAGTCACTTTCCCTCACAGGAAGGCATAGAGGGATCAGAAAGCAGCAAAAAGCCATTTTGCTCTCGCCTGTGGTGGTGTCACAGTGGCTACCTATGTCCAGACACATCAGGGTCTCTGCTTTAAAGAGGTGCCTGCTAAAGGTGCTTTGCAAAAGCTGTTTTAAAGAATTAAAAGGCAAATGACAAATGCGAACCTGCTTTGAGTCAAATATGACAGGCCAGGGCTGATAGAATCAAAATGTGAATTGTACTTGGAAATGCATAAGGAAAGCATTACCCACCCTAATTAGTCTGCCGGGGCCACCATAATAAAGCCGCACAGTCGGGGCCGCTTCAACAGCAGACGTTTACTGTCTCTCACTCTGGAAGTCACATCCAGGTGTCCCGGGGCTTCTCCCCTGCTTACAGACAGCGTTTGCTCTGTTCCTCATTTGGCCCTCCCCGTCTGTGTGCCGGTCTCCTCCAGCTATAAAGGACACCAGTCAATTAAATTACAGCCCATCCTAGTGAGCCACTTAAACTTAATCATGTCTGCAAAAGCCCTGGAGCCAAAGACAGGCACGTTTGTAAGTGCTGGAGGCTCCCATTAAATTTTAGCCCCCCTCCCCCTGAAATTCAACATGTGAATTTGAAAAGGGGACATGAATCAGCCTATAGAAAAATGAGCAAAGGTAAGTGACAGAATCAGAAATAAAAGTAACTAATAAATGTACTCTTGTAGCAATTTTTTTTGTGTGTGTGGTATCAAGTATTGAACTCAGGATCTTATGCTTGCCAGGCAAGTGCTTATTCTACTGAGCTCTCTCCCCAAAACAGCTAAATGTACTTTTTTTTTTTTTTTTTTCTTGTTTCAGAACTTTTGTTTATTTATTTTTATGGCCAGCTCAGCCTGCCCTGAGGGCAGGGCTGGTGCAGCATGTGGTGCCGGGGATCGAACCGAGGTCCCTGCAGCCGCCTGCAGGTGCTTTAGACCACTGAGCCTTCCTGCCAGGCCCCTAAATGTACTTTTAAAAAGTGTAAACTTGGGGGGTCCAGCAGGATGGCTCAGTGGTCTAAAGCGCCTGCTTAGGAAAGCTTGGGTAGCTGCAGGGACCGCAGTTCCATCCCCGGCACCACATTCTGCGCCAGCCCTCAGGGCAGGCTGAGCTGGCCATAAAAATAAATAAATAAATAAGCAAAAAGTTCTGAAACAAGGAAATAAATAAGTAAATTTTTAAAAAGTTAAAAAAAAAAAAAAAAGAAATGTAAACTTGGGTCTGGAGAGATAATCCAGTAGAATAAGTGCCTGACAAGCACAAAGTCCTGAATTCAATCCCTGGTATTGAATGCCTGCCTGCCAAGTGCAAGGTCGTGAGTTTGAACCCCAGTCCTGCCAAAAAAAAAAAAAAAAAGAAAAAAGGGCAAACTCTTATAAGAGCAAACTGAGAAGACATAACACTTTACAGTTTTGCCACTGCTGAAAAGAGTGGCAATGACCATGCATAACTGAGACTTGCTTAGCCCCACACCCTAGGGAGAGATCAACAGTCCTTGCTCTCCAGGGAAAAAGCTAAGGAAAGTCAGATACTGGGCCACAGAGGCACCAGCTCCCCCACAACTCCCCCCACCCCCCACCCCCAAGGCAGGAGCAGAGAGG
>PVJA010054571.1:0-11511 GCA_004027025.1 Myocastor coypus
CCCAGCCCCCTGTAGAAAATATCTTAAGACAAAAAATGTAATGTGTATGTTCTGCCTCTTCAAACAACGGTAACATTAAATGAATGCTAACTGTGGAGAAACAATCTACATGACCAGAAATGGAGGCAGTCGGCTTGCACTTTTCAACCAATACTCAGCAGTATCCAAGTTAATTCCCTCTAAATTTTAGATACATACACCATCTTTTCTCCAGTTTTAAATGAACACTGTGATAAGTCTTGCACTAACCTTTCAATGAAAAATAAAGAAAAAAACTCCCATAAATTATAGTATGCAAACATATTTTTAAACAATTTTTGTTTTAGAAAAGTAGAATGTCATCCTTCTGTCAGCTATTTTAAGTAAGGTCAACAACCAAAGCCCACTTGAACAAGTTAATGATTTTTAACACTGGTCATATGAATATACGCTTGTGTTAAAATGCATATAACTATACTAAGTCAAGAGTACTACATGATAATTTCTTTAAAAACTTAAATAGGAATTTAACTCATCAGAGGCTTGACTAATAAGAAGTTGTATTTAACACTGACACAAAGAACTCTAATACTCATTATCTGAGAGAAGAATTATAAAAATATTACAGATGAGCTAACTGAATTCTTAAAGTATATAGATACACACAAGACACTGTTGGAACTGGAACTTCTAGCAAGTTCAATGTCTTGCGATTATATCATATCAATCATAAAATATAGGCTTGGTAAGATCTCTTGAACCTCATTTCTAACTTTCATTTTTATTTATTTATTTATTTATTGTCTTTTTGAGACAGGGTCTTGTTATGCAGTTCAGGTTGGCCTTGAGCTCACTTTTGTAGCCCAGGCTGGTCTCGAACTCACACTGATCCTCCTGCCTCGGCCTCCCGAGTGCTGGGATTACAGGCATGTGCCCCCACGCCTGGCTCTCATTTCTAACTTTCACATAAGTCATTTTAGTGAATATATTAAATACTGTGTAAATTAAGATGGAGCATGTAGATATGATCTGTATGCTTAACTTACAAATCACTATTTTTCCTGCAATCCCAGCACTGTTACACAAAGTAAAGTATTACACAAAGTAAATAACCTGTTACACAAAGTAAAGTATTGAGAAGAATAATTTTTTTTTTTTTTTTTGTGGGACCAGGGTTCGAACTCACAACCTTGCACTTGCCCAGCAGGCGCTTGTGCCTCGGAGCTATCTCCCCAGCCCCTTGAGAAGAATAATTTAATGGTAGGATTTTTGGGGAAATTTTTATGTTCCATTTTCTTTTAGTTCCCCATTTTCTTTTGGCCTGCCTCTTCAATCAGTGCATATTGGTTTTACAATTAGTAGGTTTCATCTTAGCAGATTGCTCCATGCACATAACCTACTTTCGTCAAGGGCCAGACCACCTTGACCTCCCCAGTTCCACATGTTTGGGGGGGGTTAATGTGTATAATGTATTTTGATCATAGTCACAAGCTCAGATTTTTAAATTGGTTGAACCTAGGACCTCTTCATTGAACCATATCTCTATCCCACTACCATTTCAACATTTTTATTTCTGAGATAAGGTCTTTTTTTTTTTTTTGTCTTTTTTTTGAGAAAGGGTCTTGCTATGCAGTTGAGGCTGGCCTTGAGCTCACTTCTGTAGCCCAGGCTGGTCTCGAACTCACACCAATCCTCCTGCCTCAGCCTCCCGAGTGCTGGAATTACAGGCGTGAGCCACCACACCCAGCTTTTTGAGATAGGGTCTTATCAAATCACTAAATACCTCAGGCTGGGCTCAAACCTGCCATCCTAGCTCCCTAGAGATTATAAATTAACTTCCAAGCCGGGCATGGTGGCTCACGCCTGTAATCCCAGCACTTGGGAGGCTGAGGCAGGAGGATTGGTGCGAGTTCGGGACCAGCCTGGGCTACAAAAGTGAGCGCAGGACCAGCCTCAACTGCATAGTGAGACCCTGTCTCAAAAAGACAAAAAAAAAAAAAAAAAATTAACTTCCAACAACAGTTTATATTACACAACTCTAATTTCTTTATATTCCACCAAAACACAAGTTGTTTGGTGTGCCTTCCTGGTAAAGAATCCAGAGGCTTTGGCATTGGAGGAGAGCGCTCTTAGAATTAACCTTGAAACAACCTTAGTTTTCCAGACAGAAACAAAATCTGCACACAAACAATCTCTGTATCATTCAGGAGAAAGAACTTTAGGAAGAAGGTGTTTGTAATTAGGCAGGAACAAAGTCTATCTGTCTTTCATAAGAAGGGAGGTTTTACCAGAGGAAAGTGTCCCAAGGACTCTTCCAATCAGAGAATATTACCTTGATCAGTTCACTTTGGATAAATTCACAGAAGAAAATAACAAAGTTTCTGAATGCTCTGAATTAGTGATTAATACTTACAAATTTTATCATAGTTATTTTAAACCATTATAACTACAATGAAAGCCAAATAACTGGTTAACATGTAGTCAGATATATTTTCTTTTCTAGGTACAAGTAAGAGACCTGGGTGAACTTTCCCGATTAACCTAAAGGAGTTGCTTAATTTTTCACTTAATGAGGATATGACATAATTTTTTTCTGGGCTGTAAAAACTAGATGAAGACATTTATTCAGTGATTTTTTTTTTTTAAGCAGTAGGGATTGGATCCAGGGAACACTATCTTTTTATCTTTTATTTTGAGACAGAGTCTAGCAAAATTGTCCAGGCTGGCCTCAATCAAATTTGTGACCCTCCTGCCTCTGCCTTCTGGGTAGCTCAGATTACAGATGCACATCAGCACACTGGACCTAGTAAATATCCATTCCTAAAATACTTAATACTGTAGGGAGCAGCTGAAATTGGAAATTGGTCATATGTGTGTGAGCAAGACAAGGTAAAGTGCTGGGCATGGTGGCCCATGCCTGTAATACTAGCACTTGGGAGGCTGAGGCAGGAAGATCAGTACAAGTTCAAGACCAGCCTGGGCTACATAAAAAAAAAAAAAAGGGTTCAAGGCCAGTCTGAACTGCATAGGGAGACTTGTCTCAAAAAGACAAAAAAAAAAAAAAAAAAGACAAGGCGAAGTACCCAAAGCCATCAAGCTACCTTGATCCTCAGAAAAGCATCCCGCTTGAGACAATTCTAGTTGTTGGTTGTTAGGCAACCCTGTGTCTCCTGATACTAACTTTGTAAAGAGTAAAGAGTATAAATAAACATCCCACAGGGCTTGTTCAGTTCTCCTCCCATCAAGAGAGAGGACCTCTACCTGACCTCAACTCTTGGCACATTTTTATTTTCTAAATCCCTTTGTCCTTTCTCCCAGGAAGCACTGAGAGCCCAGCCGATTGGTGGCATAATATAATAGTTTATACAGATGCTGTGATTGATTTCTGTCAAAAAAACACAAAAGCATTGTCACATCAAGGTCACCACAACCCTATAACTTTTTAAATGGCAAAGAGGACAAGTGATCTGCATGTGCCAATCTAGGCAGTTAGAGGCAGAGTAAAAAACTTGGTCCAATCTGAAACAGCTCAGTATAACAGACAGCAGGGGTGCCTATGGCTGGATGTCCAGCTCTGTTACTTCCCAGGGGTGTGCCCTTGGGCAATCACCTTCCCCAGTCTTAAATCCTAGCTCCCACTAGTGAACCAAGCCGATAACCTCCGATCGGAGTTCTTATTTGAAAGGCATGCTATGGCATGCTTTCTTCATAGAGTAGTAGGGTGTTGATGACCCCTCGGTACACTGTTCTTTCTGTTCAAGGTAACCTTGGAGACATAAACAGTGGCAAGCCATTTTTAACCTTTCCTGCTCTTGACTTCTCTATTCATAAATGAAAAATAATTCAACCATCTATTCTTGACAGGGTAACGAGTTAGGACTGTTACAACTTTGCTTCTTTTGCTACTAGGGCTGTGCTTGTACAGGGATTAAGTATGTCCAATAGGAAATTATAAAACCACCAGACTCCGCGGTAAAAATAGTCTTCCTTTAAAACCCTCCAAAAGCCGACACCAAGCACTATGCCTGGCTGTTACTGTATTTTATAGGGTTCCCCACAGCTGAGTAGAACAAGCACACAGCTATGAACATCAGCCTTTCTACACAGTCATTCATTGTGTTGCCTGATAAAAGACTTCTCGATTAACATTAAAAAAAAAAAAAAACTATAGCCCTTTATAATGTAAGAAAACACAACAGCAACCTGTCATCTTCCAGAGAAGTTAGAAGGGGGTGGGTGGGAGGGAAGCTTTTCTGAAATCCAAATAGCAGGCGTTAAAGGCCACTAGAATTCAGGCGGTTACGCCTAGAGCAGGGGAGCAGGAATGTCGCTCTCTGCTGGCGAGTTCCGCATCCGGAGCAGGTGGCCCGGCAGGGCGAGGTACTCACCCAGGAGCAACCAAGGCTTAACCACGCCGACCTGCAGGTCTGCGCTAAGGTCCTGCACATAACCACAGCCACCCCCGCCGCTCGCCTCTACTTCTTCCACCACGTGAATGCTGGCCTCTTTCCAGGTCTCTAGGATTTTCTTTCCCGTCAGCGTGGTCACCCGGGTGCATTGCTTCCTGAGGTTACTCCTGGAGAATGCTTTGATTTCCTGGCTCAGGGAGTGCATTACATGGGCAGTGGATGGAAACAAAAGCAAGCAAACCCAGCGAGCAGGAGGTGTGCTAAAGTGCTCGTCCCTGGTGTGTTTCAGGGAACACACGCAACCTCTCGGGTGCTCGGCCCGCCGAGCAGGTGACTGACGCCGCCACCTGGCCAGAATCGAGCTCCAGCTATGTTACGCAGGCGCCGCCCTGTAAGGCGAGCTCTGATTGGCCGCTGAGACCTGGGCGCCGATTGGCTGCTGGTTCTACTTCCCGTTGAGGGAACCCTGCGGTTGTTTTATAATATGAGTGGCGCTGGGTAGTGTGCATGTTGTTGCTTCTTCAATCTAGCCCATGGTAAATGTTAAGATAGAGTTGGAGAGGGGTCAATGTCTCCTGGCCCTTTGAAGGCCCCGATTACTGTCAACCATGGTAGTGACCTGCGAACCTACGCATCCTTCCGCTGTGGAGCCGCGCCGAGTGGAGCGTGCACTGTACCTCCGCCTCCGCCTCCGCCTGCCAAGCCTGACCGCGCATGTGCAGTTATTTCTAATTGCTCCTGTCCCTCTCACTTTCTCCTGTCACTGCCAACACGGACGTCTAGTAGATGAAGCGTGTGCATATTTGTGAGGCAATGATGCACATAAAATCCGAACATGGTGTTCTATTTTTCAGATTTGTCTTTCTGCGGAGATTAGAAACGTTTAAAATGTGTTCTCTGACTTCCCACCTATATTGTGGCCCCATGAAGGATTACTATGGAAGGCTTGGTAAAGTAACATACGTACGTTTTATTGAAAGCACTGCAGTTAAGTTCATCCTCAGAGTTAAGAAAAATTAAGTGTACAAATATCCAAATTTACAATATACAAGTTAGAGAATGATGATTCAGATTACAAAAGGATTCTTTGCTTTGAAAAAGAAACCACACGATTCGTTCAATTTTCTAACTCCTTTTTTTTTTTTTTTTTTTAATTTTTTTTTTTTACCTAAATCAGAGGAGACATTTTCTTTTAATTTTATTTATTACTTTTATTCCTGTTTCAGAACCTTTGTTTGTTTATTCACTCATTTCCATGGCCGGCTCAGCCCGCCCCGAGGGCAGGGTCGGCGCAGCATGTGGTGCCCGGGATCGAACTGCGGTCCCTGAAGCCACCCAAGCTTCTCCAAGCAGGCGCTTAGACCACTGAGCCATTCCGCCGGGCCCCTGTAACTCCTAAAGTACAATTTTAAGTGGACTGACACAATGAATGAAGATGGTATAAAATGAAGAAGTTATATTTATGAACATTTATTCTGTCACACTACATTTCAAACTTTTTCATTGCTGTTGAAACTATGGCATAAGGTTAAACTGGTTTGGACTGTTTGTGGCCCAGAAAGATGTATATTTGAAGGTATAACTCCCAATATGACAGTGTTTGAGCCCCTTCGGGAGGTAATTTATGTTACATTAGGCCATGAAGCGATGATACTAACCAAGGGATTAGTGCCTTCCTAAGAACCAGAAAACCTTCAATAAGCAAGTGCTTCATCTTGAGCTGGCCAGCCTCAGACCCTCAGAAATACATTTCTGTAGCTACATAGTTTATGGGATTTTGTTATGGCCTCATGAGCAGACTGTGATATAAACTAAAATCTTTCCTCTCAAAAAAGGAGTTACCAGCCCAGGTTATCAACAAGGCACTCTAAAATGAACAACTGAGACATTATTGGTATCTTCTAAACAATGACAGGTTTACCAAAAACAACTTAACCAAAATTCAGCCCATATATTTGCCATAACAATAAAAAAAATTATCAACTATTGAGCACTTACTACATCATAGGCATTGTGCTTATAAGCCATGTTTCACTTCTTAGTGTTTATCCATTAGGCACTTAAGACAAAATAGTCTAAAATAAGATATATCCCATTTTACTTCACCACAAGTCTATTACACACATAAGGTGAGAGATGGTGGCTCTAAATTAGACAGATCTCAAAAAGGGTCTGGATGTGTTTGGATTTCTAAAATTTCTTTCTTTTTCTTTTTAAAGAATTTTTTATTTTATTTATTTATTTTTTTTTTCTTGTTTCAGAACTTTTGTTTGTTTATTCACTAATTTGTATGGCTGGCTCAACCCGCCCCTAGGGCAGGGCTGGCGCAGCATGTGGTGCCGGGGATTGAACCACGGTCCCTACAGCTGCCCAAGCTTTCCCAGGTGCTTTAGACCACTGAGACATCCCGCCAGGCTCTTTATAGAATTTCTGAACATTAAAATAGTATGATAAATTCTTATGTACAATGAAGAAAATAGGTCTGAAGACTAATTAGAAAACAAAGGTATAAGAATCTCACAAGATATAAGATACACCCACGTGTAACAGCCAAAGCAAATTAGGGTGAAGCATATAGAAAATTGATGACTCAAAACACATCTTAAGAGGCCAGCAAGATAGCACAACAAAGCCAGGCATGGTGGCACACTCCTGTAATCCCAGCACTCGGGAGGATGAGGCAGGAGGATTGCTGGGAGTTCAATACCAGCCTGGGCTACAGAAGTGAGCTCAAGGCCAGCCTCAATTGCATAGTGAAACCCTGTCTCCAAAAGACAAAAAAAAAAAAAAAAAAAAAAAAAAAAAAAAAAAAAAAAAAAAAAAAAAAAAAAAAGAAAAGAAAAAGATAGCACAACAGTCTAAAGCACCTGTATAGGAGCACACTGAGCCAAAGGGACTGTGTTTCAATTCGCACTACCACATATCATGACAGCCCTGATTCCCAGGGCTGGCTAAGCCAACCTCCACCAAAAATAATAATAATAATAATAATAATAATAATAATAATAATAATAATAACTATAAAACATTAATACAGCTATTGAAACAATCAACATAAATACTGAAGAAAGACGCCCATCAAAAATAAGTTGACAGTATCTAGTTAGGGAAATTTGGACACTAATGTTACAAGGGTTATGACTTATACACTTCTAGTAAGGACGCAGCACGCAAACCCTAAAACGGAATGAAACCGAAACAGTAACCCTAACACACTAACCCTACTCCTTAAAACACCAAAAATACAAAAGTAAAGTGAGACCACACCATAACCCTAACAACCTAACCTTAATCCCAACACACTGACACTAATGCACTAACCTTAAGACGAACACTAACCCGAACCCTAACCCTAACCTGAGGCCTAACATGAACGCAAATCCTACATCTAAACCCCAACCCAACACCATCCTGAACCAAAACCCTATGCCTAAAGCTAGGTAGAACCCCTATACCCTAAACCAAACACTAAAACTACAAGCCTAACACTCTAAGGCTAACCTGAGGAATACCACTAACCCTACGCGTAAAACACCAACCCAAACACCAAGATGCTATCCTTACAGCCTAAACCAGAATCATAATCGTAATCGTAAAACCGTAACACTAAGCGCAACACACAAACAGTAACCCACTCATTTTAACACAAAACCTAACACAAACCCTGATCCGAACAGGAAGTCTCACATGAACCAAAATTCGAAAAGTAAAGCCATCCCCAACACCAACCCGAACCCAAGGCCTAAACATCAACATAAAGCTAAGACTTTAACAATAATACTCCCAAATGCTAACTTCCTGAGCCTATCTCGAACCCTAAGAGAAACCTTAACACTAATAGTGTAAAACTACGCTACATGCTGAAACCCTAACTCTAAGGCCCCAATCAAATGCAAACACAAACATAAATAGTAAACTGATCCCATATTCCTCACAACAGAACGGAAAGGAGAACAGAAATCGGAAACCAAACCCTAAAACGGACCGTAACCCTAAAGGTACCCTTCCACACTAACCATACTCCTTAAAACACCAAAACTACAACAGTAACATGAGACCTAACCATAACCCTAACAACCTAAGCTTAACCCCAACACACTAACACTAATGCACTAACCTTAAGACGAACACTAACCCGAACCCTAACCCTAACCTGAGGGCTAACATGAACCCAAATCCTACATCTAAACCCCAAAGCAACACCATAAGGAACCCAAACCCTATGCCTAAAGCTAACTATAGCTCCTATACCCTAAACCAAACGCTAGAACAACAAGCCTAACACTCTAATGCTAACCTGAGCAATACCACTAACCCTACCCCTAAAACACCAAGCCAAATGCAAAGATGCTATCCTTACAGCCTAAACCAGAATCATAATCGTCATCGTAAAACCATAACACTAAGCCCAACACACAAACAGTAAGCCACTCATTTTAACACAAAACCTAACACAAACCCTGATCCTAACAGGAAGTCTAACATGAACCCAAATTCAAACAGTAAAGGCATCCCCAACACCAACCTGATCCCAAAGTCTAAACCTCAACCTAAAGCTAAGACTGTCACAATGATACTTACTCCCAAACACTAACATCCTGAGCCTATCCCAAAACCTAAGAGAAACATTAACACTAACAGTGTAAACCTACCCTACATGCTGACACCCTAACTCTAAGGCCCCAACCGAATGCAAACGCAAACACAAACAGTAATCTGATCCCATATTCCTCACAATCGAACTGAAAGGAGAAACTGAATCTGAAACCAAACCCTAAAACGGACCGTAGTCCTAACGGTGCCCTTACACACTAACCATACTCCTTAAAACAGCAAAACTACGACAGCAACATGAGACCTGACCATAACCCTAACAACCTACCCTTAAACCCGACACACTAACACTAATGCACTAACCTTAAGAAGAACACTAACACAAACCCTAACCCTAACCTGAGGCCTAACATGAACCCAAATCCTACATCCAAACCCCAACCCAACACCATACTGAAAAGAATCCCTATGCCGAAAGCTAAGTATAACTCCTATACCCTAAATCAAACACTAAAACAACAAGCCTGACACTCTAACCCTAACCTGAACAATACCACTAACCGTACCCCTAACACACCAACCCTAATGCTAAGATGCTATCCTTACAGCCTGAACCAAAATCCTGACCATGGCCATAAAACCGTAAAACTAAGCCCAACACACTAACAGTAACCCACTCATCTTAACACAAAACCTAACACAATCCCTGAACCTAACCTGAAGTCTAACATGAACCCAAACTCGAATGGTAAAGCAATCCCCAACACCAACCCGATCCCAAAGCCTAAATCTCAACCTAAAGCTAAGACTGTCACAATAATACTTACTCCCACACACTAACATCCTGAGCCTATCTTGAAACCTAAGAGAAACCTTAACACTAATACTGTAAACCTACACTACATGCTGACACCCTAACTCTAAGGCCCCAACAGAATGCAAACGAAAACACAAACAGTAATCTGATCTCATATTCCTCAAAATCGAACTGAAAGGAGAAACCGAATCAGAAACCAAACCCTAAAACGGACCGTAACCCTAAAGGTACCCTTCCACACTAACCATACTCCTTAAAACACCAAAACTACAACAGTAACATGAGACCTAACCATAACCCTAACAACCTGCCCTTAACCCCAACACACTGACACTAATGCACTAACCTTAAGACCAACACTAACCCGAACCCTAACCCTAACCTGAGGCCTAACATGAACCCAAATCCTACATCTAAACCCCAACCCAACACCATCCTGAACCCAAACCCTATGCCTAAAGCTAGGTAGAACCCCTATACCCTAAACCAAACACTAAAACAACAAGCCTAACACTCTAAGGCTAACCTCAGGAATACCACTAACCCTACCTCTAAAACACCAACCCAAACACCAAGATGCTATCTTTACAGCCTAAACCAGAATCATAATCGTCCTCGTAAAACCGGAACACTAAGCCCAACACACCAACAATAACCCACTCATCTTAACACAAAACCTAACACAAACCCTGATCCTAACCTGAAGTCTCACATGAACCAAAATTCGAACAGTAAAGCCATCCCCAACACCAACCCAAACCCAAGGCCTAAACATCAAAATAAAGCTAAGACTTTAACAATAATACTCCCAAATGCTAACTTCCTGAGCCTATCTCGAAACCTAAGAGAAACCTTAACATTAATAGTGTAAAACTATCCTACATGCTGAAACCCTAACTCTAAGGCCCCAATCAAATGCAAACGCAAACACAAATAGTAAACTGATACCATATTCCTCACAACAGAAGGGAAAGGAGAACAGAAATCGGAAACCAAACCCTAAAACGGACCGTAACCCCAAAGGTACCCTTCCACACTAACCATACTCCTTAAAACACCAAAACTACAACAGTAACATGAGACCTAACCATAACCCTAACAACCTAAGCTTAACCCCAACACACTGACACTAATGCACTAACCTTAAGACGAACACTAACCCGAACCCTAACCCTAACCTGAGGGCTAACATGAACCCAAATCCTACATCTAAACCCCAACCGAACACCATCCTGAACCCAAAACCTATGCCTAAAGCTAGGTAGAACCCCTATACCCTAAACCAAACACTAAAACAACAAGCCTACCACTCTAAGGCTACCCTGAGGAAAACCACTAACCCTACCCGTAAAAGACCAAGCCAAACGCCAAGATGATATCCGTACAGCCTAAACCAGAATCGTAATCGTCATCGTAAAACCGTAACACTAAGCCCAACACACAAACAGTAACCCACTCATTTTAACACAAAACCTAACACAAACCCTGATCCTAACAGGAAGTCTCACATGAACCCAAATTCAAACAGTAAAGGCATCCCCAACACCAACCCGATCCCAAAGCCTAAACCTCAACCTAAAGCTAAGACTGTCACAATAATTCTTACTCCCAAACACTAAGATCCTGAGCCTATCTCGAAACCTAAGAGAAACATTAACACTAATAGTGTAAACCTACCCTACATGCTGACACCCTAACTCTAAGGCCCCAACTGAATGCAAACGCAAACACAAACAGTAATCTGATCCCATA
>PVJA010054572.1:0-11523 GCA_004027025.1 Myocastor coypus
CACTGCTATCAGCAGCGAAGTCTACGCGTTCATTAGCTCATAAGTGGGTCAAGAAGAAGAGCTATGTAGTTGTGCAATGGAATACCGCTCAGTCACAACAACTTAAATTCTGATTACCAAATATATTGATAGGAAAAGAGACCATTATATTAAGTGACTAAAGCAAGTGCAGATAAACAACCCTGTAGACTCTAAAGAAGTTCATCACATATAAGTTGGCAAGAGCTGGGGAGATAGCTCAGCAGTCTAGGTGCCTGTCTGGCAAGCCACAAGGACCTGAGTTTACTGCCTCACACCCTCCCTGGAGCAGCAGAGACTAAGGTAAGACTCCACCTGGGGATCAGCACATGAAAGCAAGCGAAGCATTTTGCCTCGAAGCTTAATGCCATTCTTGCAAAAAGAGAACCAAGCAGAAAACCAAGGAGGGCTGGGAAGATAGCTCAGTGGTCTAAGCACCTGCATGGCCAGGGTAAGGACCTGAATTTGATCCCCCAAAGCACATGCCATGCTGACCCCTGAACCCCGGGCTTGCAGTGCGGGCCACTGAACCTAGACGTGGTGGTGCATACCGATAATTTTAGCATGAGGCAGCTGAGACAGGACGGTCACTGTAAGTCTGAGCTGTATAGCAGAGACCCTGCACCAAATCAATCAATCAATCAATCAATTAAAAATTCAAAAATAAATTGGGTGAGGGGCACAGGAATGAGAAGAGGAAAGGCAGATCAGTGGTATAAGGTACAAGTAGATGGGAGAAGTCCAGGCGTTAATGACAACACACTGTATATTTCAAAAATGAGGACGGTTCTGAAAGTTAAACATGATAACTATTCATGACAGCTTATTGTTTTAAACATTACACAATGTGAAGTTGTAAAAAACTTACATCACAACCAATACATATGAACAACTTTTACATTTTAGATACCATTCAAAATGTATCTAATTTAAAAATGCAAGAAAGGAAAACAACATCTGAAAGGGTCACGCAAAAGATCGGCTGGCTCCACAACTGCTGCCATTCAAAATCTGCGGGCTTCTTCACTCAAATTGGTTAAAAGATAAAGCTATCATAAACACTGAGAAAAATGGTGTGAACATTTTTAACTTATAAATAAAATATAGGTTAAAATATTCATAAGGAATTTTACAGTTCTGTTATCTCCATATGAAGCCATATGTGTAACTGACTTCACACTACCCTAAATTTACTTGTGACATAATGTTTATTATTTGATGTTCATTACAAATACTGACATTATACAAAAGCAAAATGAAAGTGGCAATTAAGGGGATATTTAATTGTCATGCTTAATATTTTACTTGGGTCTTTCCCATAAATCTGGACAAGAGGTAGAACTAGTCTGATTTTTGGTTTTGTCCTGTCCTGCCTGCCTTCCTGTGCCTTGGGCTCTACCTCCCGCCTCAGCCATCTTCTGTCCCCCTTCCCTTGTCCTGGTGCAGCTTCCATATCACCTGTACCCAAAGTACTGCAGTAGTGACATGAAGCAGACACAGGTCTCTCTGTGTGGCCCAGCTGTTCTACTTCCTGCCTGTCACCTTATCTATGTGGAATCTGCCTAGGCCAGGGGTACTAGTCTGATTTTTAACAACAAAACTTTTATAGTTGTTATTTTATTGCTTTATGGTGAATTTAGACATACAAATGTTGTCTGTTATTATATGGTTTGTTTATTAAAGTTTTCTGCCACTGTTAATTAGTATAAGTCAGGGGTTAGTAAACTGCGGTCTACAAGTCAAATTCAGCCATAAATGATACTTCATTGGAACACAGCCAGGTCCATCCATTTACCTAAGGAAGCTTTTGTACTTTGGTGGTAGAGTTGAACAGTTGCAACCAGAGACACCATGACCTGCAACTCCTAAGATATTTAACATCTGGCCTTCTATAGAAAAAAACATGTAGCTACAAAGTAAGTGCAAACATTTCAATAGTTGATTCCCCAAGGACTTTAAATCAATTTAAATAAGTGAAGAGAGTTAAGTATATAATTAGTGGAGAGTTTTCATTAGGAAAAGTCATTATGGAATTAGACTGTAAACTGTACATTAGTTTAAGAAATCATTAGGTTATTGACTATTAATAAATTCTGCTGGAATCACATTTTCAAAATACTTAAATGATATATTTAAAAGCAGTATTAAACAGTAGAACACCAATCAGAAGTGAGCCAACACAATGATTAACATCTGTGGCCCTGTTTATTATGTAGCACTATGATTGCCCTTGTAAGAGCACCTGGCCTCAAAGAAAGGGCTTCCCACTTTCTATTGTAACTAAATTAGTGTGGGGTTTGCTGAGAGTACACTGACCTATATAAGAAGAAATTAAATTCTCCAAGTCAATGCTTGACCAAAGTCAATTCTTTTCATTATTTCCCTTGAATTCCATTCTCCCTTCCCTCGCCCATCCCATGGTAAACAAGAGCATCGTGAGTCCATCAATGTGAGCACCGTGTTCCCCTCACATGGTGTGCGTGGCTATAGCAGGAAGGGTCTCCTTTGCAGGAATGCTGCTTTGTCAGCCCTTGCTCACTTCCCACATCAATTAATAATGTTCCTGATGCTGTATGCTTGGCAACTTCAGGAGGGCTACTCCACTGAATGCTGTCTGGCTTTCCTTTAATTTTTCAAATCCACTAATTCACATTAGGTTGTAAGCGCAATGTAATTTACTACTTCCCTACAGTAAGTTTGTACTAATCTGTGTTTCATCAGTGTATGACTAAGCAAAGCACTACTTTCCAGCCTAAAAATATTTACTAATTAGTTTCCTCACTTATGGAGATTAAAGAAAGACCAAATCAAAAATGTTCGTGAAAAACCCTAAATAATTGTTGGTGCATATCAGCCTGAAGCTGGAATTCAGGTGGCATTTTATTCATTTAGCATTTTCTGCATAACTAATTTGAAATGCTAGTGGAATAATATTAAATGCTGGTAATCACAATATTTTCTAGCTTAAAATTTTCTGAGCATGTTTTGTGGAATCAAGTTGACACATACAAGTAACCACTACATAAGTTATAATAAACAGTTTTAAGGGAGAAAAACAATACTAGGTAAAGACATCAAGAAGGCAGCAACCTAATGAAAATGAACAAATAAAAAATGACTGTATACCTATATATGGAAGTATATGTATGCATATATTCAAACATGATATCTATGTACGGATTCACTTCACATATCTTATGCCACACATAAAGCACTGAGAATATAAAATAATAAATAAATTTTAACGTATGCAAAAGAAAATATGTAATGAAGTAGGAGGCTGGAAAGAGGTAAAATCATTTTTTAAAAATAATCATAATTGCAGATTGCAGCTGAAGTGAAATCCAAAGAGCCAAGCTTTGTTCCCCAGGTGGCCCTACTAGCAGGTGGTGGAGTCTATAGGAGTCAGGGCTCAGAGGGAGGCAGGGAGTACACCGAGGAGGCAGACAGTCAGCTGTTGTCAGGAGCTAGAGGCTGGAGAGCTGAGAGTGACTGACTCCTAGAAGGTACTTAGTTTCTTTCAGGGGTATGAAAATGTTTTGAACCTAAGCTTTATTGATCATTGGATAGTGACCTGTTACTAAGCAAACTTGAACTGTACACTTGAAATGGGTGTGTTGCATGAATTATAAATTATATTTCCATAGAGCTATCAAATAAGTAATAATGACATGGAGTAACTTCTGCACCAGTTGGCTCACTATACTAATGACCAAACTCCTCAGCTTGATCTTTGGGTCTTGTATTCTGGAGCCCAGGCAAACAGAACAGGCAGATGCTTCTTCAACACTGTGAGAACGTACGAAGATTACAAACTGTAATCTTTAGAAATTCTTTTGATAATTAGAGAGTTTGGTAAGAATTTGATATTTATTGATGTGTGGGAAAGGGTGGTTTTTGTGTAAGAAATATTTCAGATATTATATCAATATTGTAGAATAATATTTCTGGTAATGATTATAAATAATTAAACATGCATTACCTGCTTGGTCTTCTTTAGGATAGGACTTACATAGGATCCTTGAGTCTGTACAGCACAGTACCCCAGGAGAAGGCCACACACTGAGGATGCCTTCTTGGAAGCTCTGTCTTACACAACGCCCCAGGCCAGATTGTGGCTTTACATATTATTATCGATGACTCGCAAAAATAATGAAATTCTTTCTGAGCCATCAATGCTACCCAATAAATTTTTATCACCTGTGCTAGAGAATGACTAAACTTCTATTTTCTCCATAAAAACAGGCATTACAAAGCCAACCACATAATCCACAAAATACACAGCAATACATACGCATATTCGGACATTAAGGTATTTGAAATAGTGTTGCATGTTTCACTGTGTGTAGTTTATACTACTTATCATAGTTTAACTTTAGAAATGTATAGCGAATTATTTTTCTCTGTAACTATATACTCACGTGTGAATCTAGTTCAATAAATAGAATTATTTTAAGTGTTTATAAAATCAATTATTTCTTCATTTTCCTTGACGTGTGTGATTTATTGTTTTTTCTCTTGTTGATGTTGTTTTAGCAAGAACATCCCGAGCCTTGTTTTCCCCCTTCTTAAGTTGCACAGGGATAGTTTTCAACTAAAATTTATTGTTAAAGTCAAATATCTATACAGCTATTTTACTTTTAACCTGTAATATTCATGTTCATTTACCAAATGTGTCTATCTTTTTCTGCAATTTAGTGTAGTAATAACATTTGACATTTTATTAAGTCTAACGTTTTCTGTGGATTTTACTCAGGTGACTATGAAGACAGGAACACATTTTTTCTCCTTAATCAGACACAAAGCAGTTTCCTGCTCTGCTCATCAATCCCAGGTGTGAAATTTTGACTCTATGCACTGTCACTTTTTCCTGTAGGGAAGTTATCACCAGTATCTTAGGATAAGTAACTTGCACTCAATGTACTTAATTTAAAATCAGGTCACCAACCCGCTAGACAGTGCAGCTTGAAAATAAAATGTGAACGTGTAGATCAGAGGTACTAAAATGGATGGACTCTAAAACTAAGCTAAACTGAACTAAGCTAAACTAAACTAAACTAAACTAAACTAAACTAAACTACTTGGGGCTAGTTAATTTGTAGAAATCATACTAGAAGTGTGGACATTCTATTTATTTCTAACTATAGTTCAAATGTGCTCCCCCCAAACAAACAAACAAACAAACAAAAAACAAGAATCCAGAAAGGGAAAGTCAAATTTCTATGTTCCTTTTCCCTAATCTGTCACAGGCCAGTGACTGGGTTAACAGTCAGGAAGAAAAGTTACTTCGTCAAGGTAAACTGAACTTTCATCACAACGAGGACCCACCATGAACTGTCAAGATGCAGAAATAAAAAGGAAAAGAAAAATCACAATCTTTCCTTTTATTTGGGAACACATGCTGCTCCAAACGCTGCCCAACTGGCTGACAGCAGGTAATTTTTACGAAAGCTCAGCTACTTGCCCCCGCCAGGCTGCGCCTGCCTTTGCTGAACCTGAGGCCTGGGATTGGTTAGCGGGAAAAGTCAATAGAGCCCGCTGTCAACACAACGTGTGCTGCGCAGGGTGAGAGGCTCTGCCTTCTTGAAGTTGGTTGTCAGGAGCTTTTGCTTTTAAATAGATTTCAGTGTCAATATGCGCTGCTTCCCACTAATGCTGAGAGATGACCACAAAGGGCAGGATCACATGCTTGGGCGGGATGTTGGCAGCGCGGACACTTGCTGGATGCTCCCCCATCAGGAAGCATCTTTACAAACCAAGGTGTGTGTGAAAAGAACGGCAGCACGGCTTGTTCTGTGAACATCTCTCATTATCAGCAACAAAGACATATATGATAGCCACATGAAATGTGTTTCCCTCCTCAGGAAGAAATGAAATGGCACACGATGCGCTGCTCTTCGTAATGTCAACATTTTCTAACACACATTCGCTATTACAGAGACACAAGCATCAGGCTGTCAGTGTCTGCAAATGACAATATTTGTTCAGTTTTAAGAGGTCATTCCTTAGTCTTAAAAGTATTTTCTCCAAGTTCACATGTAGATAGAAATCTCTTGTGGAAAAAAAAAAAAAAAAGAAGATGATTCTACAGTTTTGTTTTTCAGTCTACATAAGCTGATCCACTCTGTCTGCCCTCATGTTTTTAAATGGTAGATCAAATTAATTAAATAGAACTTCAAATGCTTTTAGAATCAACCCATCTTAGCATCAATGTTATTGTGGATTTTTGCTGAATTAGATTCTTCCATCTTTCCTTTCTCTCATAAAGGTATTTTAAGTACCTTAAGCACATAATGCATTGGGGTATAGACCTCATAGCATGGAAAGTTAAATTAATTATTATTCTATCTGGGGACAAAAGGACATAAAATAAAGCTAATAAGTACTGTAATAGGAATATGTTAGTCACAACTGAGGGGAAATAAACCCATTCATTAAGACTAGAAAAAATGAAAGAGTTTTGTGGAGAAAAATATGTATCTATATTATAAGCCTGAGCTTTAAAAAAGAACAGAATGTCTGCATTTGGAATTGGGGAAGGAACTAGTGGGAAAATTATTTCATAGTAAGCAATTAGTATAAACATGGGTAATAAAAATATCTGGTAGGTTAAAAAACAGAAGTAATCTAGAGCTTTATGTATTATGCTAAGTATTGAGGATAAGGCCTATAAAAAGGGACAGGCAGACATTGTTATCAACCTATTCCTTCCTGTATTCAGTCATTCTATAAAGTTAACTTTTGAAATCTTATTACCAGCTAGGTTATGTGTTAGACAGTGATGACACAGCAGTCAAGTTCAGTTCTTCTTTCTGTGGCGCTTACATTGTAGTACAGGGAAACAGAAAATTCATAATGAAATAGGAAAATATACACCATAGACAATGAGCAAAGAAGACAGAGACAAGCAGACCGAGAGCAAAGAGACCTAGAGGGTAGGTAGGGAGTGGCTTTCTTTTATCCTATGACTTTAGGAGGCCTTTCTGGTGACATATGACCCAATGTTATGGTTTATGTCTAATTGTCCCCCCAAAGCCTCATGCAGTCATGGGGCAGGGACTTCTATAGATTGAGACTTGACTCATGAGTCACTGGGATTATGTATTTTAGTACTGATCTAGAGTTTGAGACTTGATCCATGATCCCTGGGATCATGTGTTTTAAGTACTTCTGGGATTATGGGTGTAGCCTAAGGCGGATAGGCTGAGCTGCAGAGCTTGAATGTAATATAAAGAGAGATAGAGAGACAGACTCAAGCTGTTGCTCTCTGCTTCCCTGGTTGGTTGGTTGCCTCTGTCGTGATTGTTGCTCTTCCACCAGCGTAAGCTGGATGGTCTCTGCCCTGTTCCACTCAGCCTTGGGCCAGCTGAATATGGACTGAAACCTCCAGTAACTGTGAGCTAATAAACCTTTACTTCCTTCATTTTGGATGTCGGGTATTTGTCCCAGCAACGGGTAAAAAGTAACTAAGACACCCAATATTTAAAAATCAAGACCAATAATCAAGGGAAATATATTCTGGGAAGAAAGGACTGTAAGTGGCAAGGCTTGCAAGGAGGGGGTAACCATTCTATTTCTGTACTTAAATAAGGTATCATTGAACATTTTTAAAAAGTGAACAATCCTTCACTTGTCTAAATTTCATAAGACAATATGTTATATTAAAACAATTGAGATGGGGGGCAGCCTGGGGGGCAGAGGAACAAGTGACAGACAAACAGAGACAGACAGACAGACAGACAGACAGACAGACAGACAGCATGAGCAGAAAGAAAAATTGAGACATCTATGCTTTAGAAGAAAGGGAAACCTTTATTCATCTATAGAATACTAGTTTCTGATTGTCCTGAAAATGAGGGGGAACTTAGTGTTGGAGCACGGATCCACACTTTAAACATATATTTGCTGTACTATAGCAAGAGCCATGGAGGTTTACGCTACTCACAGTCAGCAAATTCACACGCTCATCACTTCAGATCTAATTCAGCTAGCTCTCCAGATGGTGTTGGTATTTCAATAGTTCATATGAAAGGAAACAAAATAGTAGAAATGCTTTCAAGTTGAAAAATATAATGAATGCATGCCATTAATTTTCAAAAATACTTATCTTTGACTAGTTTCTATGTTTTTTTTTTAAAGTAAAGAAACTGTAATTTTGTCATCACATTGAATGTTGGCCAAAACAGAAGGAAACTGTGTAATAATGCCACCATTTTGAGTGTTGGCCAAATGATCCCAAATTCAAAATATGAGTATCTCGGAACCAAGGCCATCTGGAAGCCTGACAGTTTGCCTATGCAGAAAAAAATGGGAAGGAAGCAATAACTGTTTGATTAAGATTCTCAGCATGGCAAGAGTTGAGAGAATTCAGGAGTTAGGAGAGTAAAATCTCAATAAATTCACAAATTAAGTCAATCAATAGATATTTACCTTCTACAAAACAATAAGTTAAATTTTTCCATATAATATGCTAGTATATGAAACAAAATTTCAGGGCCAGTGAGATAGCTCAGTGGTCAAAAGTACCAGCTTAGGCAGGCTTAGGCAACCACAGGGACCTCGGTTTGATCTCCAGCACCATATGCTGTGCCAGCCTCACTCCCAGGGAAGGCTGAGCTGGCCATAACATAAATAAATAAATAAATAAATAAATAAATAAATAAATAAATAAATTTCACAATAATATGGTTTGCTAAATACTTGGAGGTCTTTTTGAATGATAATGAGAATTAAACCCAGAACTTCTTCAATGATTATGTGTCTAGCCCTATGTAGTTTTTATTTTGATACAGTCTTGATAAGTCAATAGACTTCCTACTCTGTACTCAAAAACTAGAATCTTTCTGCCTTGGTCTCCCATGAGAGTTTATTTTACCAAAACTTCATGTTCATATATGTGGCTAATTAGGAGCCACATAGATGAGCATTAAGTTTAAAAATCAGGCAGGCAGGAAAGCACACAAATCTTGCCCAGGATATTAATTAGAGATAGGAAACCCTGGTGGGTTAAAGACAGAGACATTTTTTAGTTTATCAACAAAAGCATGTCTCTAAATAAAACATCATTAGAGACTTGATACTTGAAGCAAAACTTTAAAATTTAGATTATCTGAAAGAGAATCATCTATGAAGACTAAGAAGGTCCCTGCTTTCTCAGATTATCAATTTTAGGAGAATTGAAGGTAAGCAGCAGCATGGTAATCAAAGGATGATCTGCTCCAACGGGAGGTGGGAGTTGGATTCGACATAATAAACCAAGTGTAGCTATTTTAGTTGTAGAGGAAACAAGAAATGTATAGGAAGACATACTTTGTGCCCACAACTGTATGGTAGTGTTTTTTTTTCCCATTCAAATTTGGATTATATATTTATTTTTCAGGAAATTTCATAGAATCCTGAGTTATACCCCAGCTATTGCTGTTCCAAAGAATTTGTACTACTTGGACTTCCAACAGTTCATGAAGAGGAGAAGTATGAATAGATGCCACATTTTAGATAGGCATATCTTCAAAAAGCTTAATCAGTGGTGTGATTTCTATTTGAATCAACACAGTACACTATAAGAGACACACAGTGGCTGTTAGGGCATGGATCTAGATGAAAAGCTCAGGCAGTCATAGGTGGGGCTTTTCAGAGGTGGCTGGAACTAGGGCTGTGATGCTGGGCTCAAGGATGAAATGCTAGCATTAAGGTGCATGTGTTATGCACCACAAGGGTGGGTAGCCTGGGTAAGACCTAAGGGGTAGAGTGTGGTTTGTCATTTGTATCCTGCTGCCTTCTGCCTGTCATGAGTGATTTCTCCTCCGAGATGCCCCTTGGCCATGGCAGTCACCCTTGGAGGCAGCCAAGTAGGAACTGAAACTTTTGCAAACTGTGAGCTTACTAAGCCTTTCCTCCTCTGACTTTAGGTGTTGGGTATTTTGCCTCAATAATAAGAAAAGAAACCAGGACTGTGGCTACAAGACTAACAATAATGGGAAGGCCCATGTGTACATCTCACAGGGACACACACGTGTCATTGAGCACTGATGTAACCTGGTCCAGGAACTGCCTAATCTCTAATTCTATGTATTCTGAAACCGTAGATGCCCTAGAAATAATCAAACCTTAGTTCCCACTTGCGCAGATTCCACAATCTGAAATTTCAACAACAAAGCACACCCTTAAAGAATAGCCTGAGCTCCTCTTTTTCAAAACACACCGGGGTAAGTGCTCTGTACTGAATAGAGGTAGAAGAAAAGAGAGGAAATCACAAATTCTGAGAGTAAGCCCTCATTGGAGACTATTCTGGTGGGTCTGTCAGCAGATTCCAGCATATCTGGCCAGGCCGCTGATCTCTTGCTTTCTGTTCAGTGAAAGAGTCACCAGAAAAAACTGCCTGAAATCAAGAGGAGCCTGACACCAATCATTAACATTAATCAGATCAAAGGCAGCTGGGTAACTAGGACCAAACACAACAATCAGGCTAGCAAAGATTTGTTCGAAATATTCATAGTGAGTGGGAACATACTTTAGTGTTAGGGACAAAGGTGAAAGATTTATCTCTATTGTTTGCCCTATAACTGATTCAGGGTATGTTAACTTATTTGTACTTCCTTTAGTATTCCTTCTTTAAATATATTTGTGTTTCACTTTCTTAAATTCATGTTATAATTGCAAATGCATCAATAGAATTACACTAGTAAGAGAGCATAGCTTTTCTTTTCTGTTTCTTTGTGACCATCTCAGCCTGCCCCGAGGGCGGGTTTGTGCAGCATGTGATGACAGGGATCAAGGTGCGGTCCCTGAGCTTGCCTAAGTTTGCCTAAGCAGGTGCTTTAGTCCGCTGAGCTGTCTCACTGGCCCAAGAGATAAGTTACAAATTTTGCAAATATTAAAAAAGGATTGTGGAAAATACTCATTAATTATTACTTTTGACTATAAATCCTATCAAGAAAAGAGACAAAAGGAATAGATATAGTTGGTTTAGTCAAGAGGGAAAACCTATAGGGAAAACATTTAAACAAGCTTAATGTTTATCTTGATTTGCTATTTTCTAAGTGAATAACTAATTATAAAATATTATCTGGTTATTTATATTATGAAGATATATATATATATATATATATATATATATATATATATATTTTCTTTTTGGTATGACGTTTTCCTTACAAATATTAAACTAAGAAACTGCTGAGCACAGGACATTGGAGAAACACAGAAAAATCCCAAATGGCCTAAGATTTTATTATAACTGCAACTTTTAATTTGCTCCTTAGATTTTCTTGAGAATTTTCTCTTAGAATTGCCTCAGTATGAAATGTAACATTGGTGATGATCTCGATAATCACTAAGATATAAGCCACACCACTTTGGCTCTCACGTCCTGTGCTCAGGGGGTTACAATGAGGAACCTTCATTATCATCCGTGTGAGCGTCACACTCATGTGTCTCGCAATGGAGAAATAGCAGAGCAAGCAGATACAGGAAAGTGCCCCCAAAGCCCCTTTCTTTCTTTTCTTT
>PVJA010054573.1:0-11522 GCA_004027025.1 Myocastor coypus
AAAAAAAAAAAAAAAAAAAAAAAAAAAAAAAGAATTATGTTAGCTGTTGGATTGTCACAGATGACATTTATCAAATTGAGGTATAGCCCATCCATTCCAATTTCTGTCAAACTTTGAGCATGAATGAGTGTTGGACTTTTTCAATAGCCTTTTCTGCATGAACTGAGACAATCATGTGCTATTTGGATTTGGCTTTATTGATGTAGTGTATTACATTTATAGATTTGCATTCCTGGCGTGAATCCTACCTGGTCACGATGAATAATCTTCTTACTGGTTTTCTGTATTCATTTGGTAGGATTTTATTGAAGATTTTTGCATCTATGTTCATGAGAGAGACTGACCTGTAGTTTTCTTTTTTAGATGCATCTTTCTCTGGTTTTAGTATCAGTATAATACTTGCCTCCAGCCATGTTTTTGGCAGGCTTGTTTCTTTCTCAATTGCATTGAAGAGTTTCAGGATTATTGGGATTACAACTTCTGTAAATTTCTTATAGAATTCGGACTTTTCTTCTTTGTTAGATTTTTTATTACATGTTTTATTTCATTGTCTGTTATTGGGTTACTATGAATTCTTACATCTTCTTAGTTCAGTTTTGGCAACTCACAGCTTTCATGGCATCTGTCCATTTCCTCTGTGTCTTCAATTCTGTGAGAGTAAACATTTTCAAAGTAGCTGTTAATGACCTTCTGATTCTCCACTGTTCCCGTGGTAGTGTCATTCTTTTCATTCCTTTTGGCTTCAATTTGAGTTTTTCTTTCCTCTTTTTTTATGAGGTTTTCTAGGGGCTTATCAATTGTATTTAATCTCTCAAAGAGCCAGGTTTTTGATTCATTAACTCTTTCTATTGTTTTCTTCTTCGCAGTTGAGTCAATTTCTGTTTTAGTCTTTATAATTTTCTCCCATCTTTGGGCTTTGGGTTTGATTTGCTCTTTCTTTTCTAGAAGTTTGAGGTGCAGAATTATGGTATTTAGTTGTTCCCGTTCTGTTTTCTTAATGTGTGAGTTTACAGCCATAAATTTCCCTCTAAGACCTGCTCTAGTTGCATCACTTAAATTCTGGTATGTTGTGCTTGCATTTTCAGTGAATTCTAGATATTCTTTATTTTCATTTTTCACCCATTGATTGCTGAAAAGGGTGTTGTTTTATTTCCATGCATTTCTAGGGTTTTTTGTGGTTTATTGTGTCATTTGTTTCCATGTTCATTGCACTGTGGTCAGGTAATATGCATGGGAGAATTTCTGTTTTCTTTAATATTCTTGAGCATGACCTATGTACCAGTATGTGGTCTATTTTAGAAAATGTCCTATATGAAACTGAATAAAAATATGTATTCAGCATTGGTTGGTTGTAACACTTTGTATATGTCCCTAAGTCAAGTTTTTCCTAGTGTTGGTTCAGTTCTGCTACATCTTTGTTAATTATTTGTCTCCTTGACCTATGTTTTTAGGATAAATGAGTGTTAAAGTCTCCTGTTAAGATTGTGGTATTTGATATTGGGTTTTTCATGTCCATTTGTCTTATATAGCTGGTCTGTCCAGCATTGGGTGTGTACATATTAATGAGTGTTACCACTGAATCTTGAATTTTTCCCCAACCAGCATGTAGTCACCTTCTTTATTTCATTTGACCATTCTTGGTTTGAAGTTGTGACTATCTGCCAACAGGATTGCTACCCCCGCTTTTTTATGAGGTGTTTGGCCATGCAGTGTTTTCCATCCTTTGACTTTCAACCTATGAATTTCTTGATTTTGTTAAGTGTGTTTCTTGTATGCAGCATATCGTTGGATTTTGTTTCGTCATCCATTGCACCAGTCTATTTCTCTTTCTTTCTCTTTCTTTCTTTCTTTCTTTCTTTCTTTCTTTCTTTCTTTCTTTCTTTCTTTCTTTCTTTCTTTCTTTCTTTCTTTTGTCTTTTTGAGATGGGATCTCGCTTTGCAGTTGTGGCCAGCCTTGAGCTCACTTTTTGTAGCCCAGGCTAGTCTCTAACTTGCACCAATCCTCCTGTGTAAGCTTTCCAAGTTCTAGGACTACAGGCATGTGCCAGTATGGCCCCACATGACATCATGAAATTCTTTAGTTTTTCTTTTTTGTGGAAGTTTTTCTCTTCTCCATCAAACTTAAAGAGAGTTTTGAAAGTTATAACAGTCTGCACTGGAATTTATTTTCTTGGATGACCTGAAGTACTCTGTTCCATGCTCTTCTTGACTTGGTGGTTTTTGAAGAGAAACCTGCTGTTATTCTGGTGGGTTTTCCTTTACATGTAATCTGTTTCTTTTTCTGTTGGCTTTTAGTACATTATTCTTCTGGATTTCTGGAATCTTGACTATTATATCTCTCGGTGTTTTTTTAAGTGGGTTGGTATTCTGTATGCTTCAGTTACCTGAATGCCAAATTGTTTCCCCATATTTGGGAAGTTTTCTGCTATTATTCCTTCCCATATCCTGTTTATACCATTTGTATGGTCTCCTTCATTCTAACTGATGCATCTTTGCATCATCTTGCAGATGTTGAATTATTTCTTCCTTCATCCTAGTTGTTTTTAAGAGATCCTTGTCTTTTCAGTAGCTGTTACAGTGTCTTCAAATCTGAAACGCTATCTTTGCTTTCACGGAACCAGTTTTGCCAGCTTTTGATTGAGATTTTTTAAGTTCCTTTGTATGTCTTTAAGTCTGCTTCATGCAATCTATATCATTCCTACGTTGCTCATTCAAGGATTCCATCATTTTTCTAATCCCTTCTAAATTTTTATCAGTGTCTTTATTAGAAGCAATTATTCTTTCATTAAAGCTATTGTTTGTTTTGTTACTTCAGAGATTATTTCTGATTTGAGTCCCTCTGTATCTTTCTATAGTTGTTCCTTTACTTCAGACACTATTAATTTAGAGATTTCTTTTTTTTTACTTTAGATGTTATTTATGATCTGATTTACTCTATAATTCTCTACAGTTGTGTTTTTACTTCAGACACTATTAATTCAGACATTTCAGCTGTGCAGTTCCCATTTTCTTCTATGTTAGTGTCTCCCACGTTTGTTCTGTGTTGGGCTAGGGGCCTGAGTTTGCATCTTGCTCCTTCTCTTTGTCATTTTGTATACACTGTCCTCTGAGCTTTGGTGTAGTGTTTTGGTGCAGTTATGCCCTTAGTACCTACTGAAGTTCTTCCACAGGAGAGATTATAGAGTTAAGGCAGCTGTAGCTTTGTATTTGCAGAACTATAATTAGTTCTGTAATACTAATACTCGGTAGTGATGATTAGCAGTTGATAAAGTTTTGCAACTAATGAGTTTTTGTTTTACACGGTAAGAGCAAACATTATATCTGTTAAATAAGCACATATTAAATTCAAAATTTGTTTTTGATTAGTTCCCCTAAATTCTGCTTCATCACCTCCCTTTGAGGTACCTGGGGCCTTCCAGATGACTAGTTCATCCAGTTACCTGTTGCCTCCTTTGTAGATCAAGACAAAAGGTGAGATGAGACTCTCATTTATCTTGGTCTAGCAAAGTGTCTCAGCTTTATGTCTCCAGATCTACCAAGTATGAAGTCATCCAGATATGCCTGGCTGGGTCTACCTGCTGTGCTCAGCTTCTTCCTGTGGAAATGAACCCAGTGTGCTCCTCTAGCAACATGTTCACTCCTTGATTATCTGGGTGGGTTTGTCCCCCATCCTCTCTGAAGGGAGTTTTACTGTAGGAATCCACAGGTGGTGCTTGGCCTGAAGTTCAGATGGGGAAGTTCCAGTTGTGGAGGGAAGGTGAAAGTTCCTGTAACACACTGCCAGAATTAGGGTCTGGATGGAGAGGGATCTAGGGTGTAAGTGTGCATAGCAGGCTGAAGTTCTCACACATCCACCAGTTCTAGGGTCTGGATGGGGTATTTACAGTCTCTGTGAGCAGGCAAATGTTTCCACACACATGCTGGGCCTGGGGTCTTGATGGGGAAGTTCTGATTGTGGTAAGCAGGCAAAAGTTCCCATATATGCCAGGCTTGCAATCTGGATGGGGAGGGATCTGGGCCATGGATGTGAACTGAAGATCCCATACTCATGCTTGGCCTGGGGTATGGATGGAGAAGTTCCTGTCATGGCAAACAAGCAAAAGTAATATTCTATTCTTGAATTTTTTTGTCGAGTTGGTCTGTCTTTTTGTGATAGTGGAGTATTCAGATCTCCCAGCTGTTATATTAGTGCTTATTTTATGCCCTTTATATTTGTTTTATATACTTGAGTACACTGGTATTTGTTGCATAAATATTTATGATTGTTATCTCTTCCTCTTGTCTTGTTCCCTTTACAAGGATGTAGTGATTTTCTTTATCTCCCTTAATCAGTCTTGACTTGAAATTGACTTTGTCAGGAAATAGAATAGGTATGTTTGCTTTTTTCTAGATTCCTTTTGTATCCAGTATTGTTTTCCACCCTTTGACTTTCAATCTATGAGTTTCTATTTGAATTAAATATGTTTCTTTTATGCACTATAGTGCTGCATCTTGCTTCTTATTGTATTCTGCCAATCTGTTTCTTTTGATTAGGTAATTGAGACCTATAATATTGACGGTTAAAACTACAGATTTACTTATCCTTTTCATGTTATTTTCCTATTGTTGCTCCTCCATCTTTTTTCCCCTCTCTAGATTTAATTATTTCTTTGTTGTCTCTTTCTAGAATGTTCTTCAAGACATTTTGTAGTGCTGATTTGATGGTCATAAATTTCCTCAGATGTTCTTTGTCATGAAAATATAGTTTTAAATTTATGACTATATATAGACTAGCCAAAAATTTTCCTATGGGTCATTAATTAGCACTTTTTCGTGAATATTAACAGAGATCTCTTGCAATGAGTTAACACTACTAAGAATCAGGAAGGGAAAGAATAAATTCCTTTTTATGCTGTAAACTTATGGACTGCTTAACAAAGCATTACAATAGTGGTTTCTTAATTTTGGAATAGCTTTTATCATAGTGAAGGTCCCTCAGGGTCCTCTTTTCCTCTTTCCTTCTTTCTTTCTTTCTTTCTTTCTTTCTTTCTTTCTTACTTTCTTTTGTATTTTAGGAAAGGGTCTATAGGGTGTTCAGGGTCTCACTACTAAATCAGACTTATAGTGATCCACCTGTTTACAGCCTCCCAAGAGCTGGGATTACAGGTGTGCACCACCATGCCCTGTCTCCATTGCCCACTCAGCATGCACTGGGATCAGACCTCAGATCAGACCCAGGGATCAGACCTCAGCTGCTGTACTTGCTCACAAGTGCTTTAATCCACTGAGCTATTTGGCTGGCCAGGGGCCTTCTTTATAATATTATATTAAACTGATTTTTTTTTTTGCGATAGCAGGGATTGAATTTAGGACCCTGCGCTTGCCAGGCAAGTGCTCATTCTACTGAGACATCTCCCCAGTCACTTTTTTTTTTTTTTGCAAGACCGGGGTTCAAACTCATGACCTTGCACTTGCCAGAAAGGCATTTGTGCCACAGAGCTATCTCCTCGGCTCCTCCCCAGTCACCTTTTACATCCTCTTTTACTCCCTCTTTCTCATCTCCCTCTACTATCAACAGCAAGGCAGGGAACACCTCCACACTCTACAGACCATTAACCATTAGTCATACTATGTGTTGTCACATATAACAGATACCTGTGGAAGTCATATTTAGACAGTTTCCCTGGTGTTCCCATTGATCCTCAGTGGATGGATGCATTTAGATCCATTATTCTAGCCTCTGGGAAAGAGGGAGTATGATGCCAATTGGCTGTTGTCCAGAGAAGTAGCAGTCATTTGCTCAGAATCTGATGGAAGTGGTTGACATAGAATCTATACTATTCCTTTAATAATCCACCTGACTAAAACTTAAGGAGCAAGCCTACCTTGGCATTTGACTGAAAATAGAGATGTCTGTCAATCAAGTTCCAAAATTAACCTTCCATAAGCACTAAAAGGGGATGCTGGATCAGAGTCAAATTTATTGCCACTGCTGTAACAGAACCAAAGCTTAAGGTACTCTCTAGTTGTAAAATATCTTCCTCCCTTCACGATCATGATTTCCAAGATGTTGGCCCCATAAAAGCTAGGGAAGGGGCCTGGACACCAGAGACATTGGGGACTGTGGGAGCCCAGAATATGGGCTAACTTGTTCCTGATCCAATGAATCTGTCAAGATGTGTATAAAGAAGAGGCAGTCTGTTGGACTATCACAGAGCAAAATGCTCAGGTCTACTACTCAATTCTTTTTTTTTTTTTTTCTTTTTGAGACAGGGTCTTGCTATGCAGTTGAGGCTAGTCCTGAGCTCACTTTTGTAGCCCAGGCTGGTCTTGAACTCGCACCAATCCTCCTGCCTCAGCCTCCCGAGTGCTGGGATTACAGGCGTGCGCCACCACACCCAGCTTTACTACTCAATTCTTAGTGGAGGCTTATGAAGGGTCTCTGATAAAGGGTCTCAGGTCACACTGGAAATAGATACCCAGAAAGTACTGAAAGTTTACCTTTCAGCTCACAGAAGAGTGCAGGGTGAGTCCAGCAAGCAAATAGAGATTTCTGTCCTGCATACTCAGTTGGGCTATCATGACTCAGCTTCCATCAGAGACCCTTACAGCACACAGCTGACAGCAGCCGCTGACAGATCCTTCTAATTGTCACACTGGCTTTCTTCAGATCCTCACATTCTGAGATATGCCTCAAAAATGAATCCAACTCTCTGTCTGAACAATATTTAAACTGTTCCTGGAATGTCTGTGAGGGATTAACCAAGAGTTTGCTGAAGAACCAGTTCCCCATCTTAAGAGTGGCACTGTGTTAGTGTCTTTTCACTGGCTACAGGAGACACACTATTTCATAGGACATAAAAGTAATACAAAAAGTCAGATACAGTTATTCTTCCATGCTTAATTCTCAAAGAGAAGTGTGGCCCATGTTGGGGGCTAAAGAAGTAACATATTTTCTCCTCCTTCTTTTCCCATGGACAATGAAGAATGAAGTAGACAGATAGCAATGAGGATTGAACTGAATGTAATTCATTACAGAAAACAAAGAAAAACTGTTTTTAGCTGAGAGGGTTTGCAGGAGTGGATGCCCAGGAGACACCCAAGTTCAGGGGTTCATGTGTTGGCTTCAGTGACCTAGTGAGCTAATTTCTGGACTCATGAAAATGAAGCAATGACACAGTGTAGTTGCCACTTTTAGTGAGGCCTCTGATGTAAAAGGAGTAGGCTTCCCTTCTACTCCAGCTTCCCAAGTATATCTCAGTTTACCAGACCTTTTGCTTTTGAAGTAATAGGTTTTTAGCTGGGTCTCTGATATTGGGGAAACAAAATTTCCCTGCTCCCTTGGCCTTTAGGTTTCTGAGACACAGGAGTTTCTTTTCCTGTGTTCTAATTTTCGCAGGGCTTACTTTTTATTTACTCAGGTCTCTATCTTAACGGTCTACAGTTACCCATTTTCTGGTACCATTGGAGACAGGGACAAGTTCTCTTTGATATCATCTGTCCAAATTTCTGGACCAGTGAAATGTAGTGGTGCACCCCTGAAATCTGAGAACTCAGAAAGATAAAAACAGGATGATCATGAATTTGAGTCTAGCCTAGGCTACCTAGTTAGTTCAAAGCCCAATTGATCTACATAGCAAAATAAAACAAAGTTACAGACTCATAGTCTCCCAGACACCTTAAAATGGTGGTTGTTTCACATGACCACCTTAGGGAGGGTTGGGGTACACCAATAGTGACTGGAGCAGAGATCCTCCTCGAGGGTCCAGAATCTGAAGAAAAGGCACAACCCTTATTTAGAGAAGCTGCATTATAAGTAGGGTGAACCATATCGATTGAATGGGACTGTGAGTTTTCTGAGCCTTGTGATTTTCAGTGCTAAATTCAGGAAAGTATTGTGCAAAGCATGATGAGTTCATCCCTGTAATTCAGGATTGAGTCCTTCCAGGGAGCTATGACCTATGTAGAAGATTGATTGTTATGGTTTGTATCTAGATATTCCCCTAAAGCCTCATGTAATAGTAGGTGAGAGTTTCAAAAGAGACTGGATTAGAGTATGTGAATGTGGATTAAGGGTACATACTGGGTTAAAGATGTGATGCTTAAGATTAAGACAGTAGATAATGGAAGCCCTATCTTGGGCATGAGTAGCACCATTAAATAGGCTTGTACCCTGTATGGAATACAGAGAGAGGAGAGAGAGAGAAAGAGAGAGAGAGAGAGAGAGAGAGAGAGAGAGAGAGAGAGAGAGAGAGAGAGAGAGAGAGTTGAGAGTTGTGCTTCCACTGCTTGCTGCTTTCTACCTGCCATGCCACTAACTGCTTCTTCTCTATGATGTCTTTCTGCTGTGCTGCCCTCATTGGAGCTAGCTGAGTATGGACTGTAGCCTCTATCAGCTGTGTGCTAAAAATCAACCATACTTCTATTAACTTTGGGTGTTGGGTATTTTATTTAAACAATAAGAAAATTGGCCAAGACATGGATCTCCCCAGGAGGTGGAAGATTATGTTGCACAAAAATATGTACTTATTTTCTTAATGTGTTGTAGGGGGCTAGACCTCAAGACAAAAGATTAAAGAAACACACCCACAAAATTCCCTAGGGGTGTACATCAGGGATTCGTATTTTAAGTAGGCATCAATCACTTGGAAAAAGCCAGAAAGAGGCACTAACCCAACAACCTACAGGAAAAACACCTGTACTGTATTCATGCCTGTTTGGTATGTTTGACTCATTTCCTCATTTTGATCCTGATTTCATCAATTTTATGTAAGCACTTATGATTATAATCTTACTGGTTGACCATAGTTTTATCCCACCTCATTCCCACCAATGAGTTCCCATGTTTTTCATCTTAGACCATCTCATTTGGTGCTTTTCCTGTATAAAAATCCCTAAAATAGGCAAGATCCTTTTGCAACCTACTTGAGTTCCCTTCTATCCCGCTTTCCCACAAAGCCTTTCTTTCCCCTAATAAATATATTCTGTTCTTACCCTCTCTGGTTGCTAAAATTCATTCTTTGTTTTAAGAAAACACAAACTTATCCCAGGTATCTTTGAGGTTGGGAGTTTTTTTCCTTATATCAAATGGGAAAAATATTTCTAACAAATTTAATCTCTAATCATTTTGGATTTGGATTGGAGACTGGGAAAACAGCAGGACTTAAAAGTGGATTTGTATATGTGTTCAAGATGGTAGTTGTCACTAGACAAGAATTCTTGCATTTTGCCTATTTCCCAAGTAGCCACTTACCTCAGGGGCAAAAAGTAAAAAAGTGATAAAAACCTCAGCAATCAAGTTGCACCATCTTTTAATGCAATACTGGTTACAAAGCAAATTGAGCTGTCTGTGTGGCTCAGTGGTATACCACTTCCTTAGCATGGACAAAACCTTTGGTTCTAACCCTAGGATGTCAAAATATAAAACAAAATAAATTGAAATTATAGCAAACAATATTGTTTCTTATTGACTGGGCAAAATGCCATAGGCTTGACTGGCTACGATTTTGTACATCCATGGATTTCTAAATGTCTGCGTAAAAATGTGTAACTGCTTTTATCACATTCTATAGAGAGTTATTAAAATATCAATGATAGTTGGAAAATGTCAATTTCAAGCTAAGTCAAAGATGTTTAATACTCAGAAAGCCAGTGATGTTAAGCTCAATTAACTATGTTATAGAGTAATCGTATCATGAAGCTTCTCTGCTGGAGGGTTGAGAATGTAAGTTAACAGACCAAAAATTGGAGAAAAAGAAGAGCTATGAGGCTAGCCAATATTTTGGCTGTGGCCCTTCAAGGTCAGTAAGGACTCGGGATATAAGAGAACCTGTGCTGTAATATCCTATAACTCGGAGGTGTCCCAAATTTTCTGGTCAAGGAGATCATGGGACCTCAGAGGAAAGGGATAAATGAACTATAGTGTGTCTAAGGAGAGTCACCCAGAGAAAAAAAACATTCTCTCAGGCTTTCACAGAAAGCAAACTGGTTAAGCAAAGGGCGTGACTCATCCAGAAGGCTGACACTGACAACAGTTCTACAAAGAACTATACATGGTTCCAAAGTTAATCCTGAGGGGATTTGACCTTGGAAGATACAAGAGATGAGTCTTTTGTTATACAGGTCTTGCTTTAAATTGCCCTTGATCACCCAGTGGAAAAGCTTAGTTATGAGGCATAAAATGCAGAACTAGGTTAGTACGATGAGGTGCAAGAGGCTTAAATCAAGAACTTCCAACATTGCCAGATTCACCGGTAACCCACTGCAATTATGGAACATTGGACTGTATATACATCTACTTCCTCTAGTTTAAAGGAAGAATTTTTTTTCTTTCCTTACCAACATCAATTAGAAAATGTATCATGTTCACACCCCGTGCTCTGTATTACTATTGTGAGGACAATATGCAATGTGTCAATTATTGCAAATGTACTACTAAAGTGTTGTGAAACTATCATACTGATATTTCTTATTAAAGGTAATAAAAATGATTGCCTCTCATTTTTATTAGTAATCATGAAGAAGGGTCCAGATTGGGGTTAGATAGGTAAGGTAGGGGCAGGTCTTGTCTTTATGTAAACACTGGTATTTTTGTCAGAGTTTTTTTGCATTAATTTTGATCTCTGAAAGTATTAGATTTAGAGGATTAAAAGGCCTTCAAGCAGGTGCAGGGGCTGGGATTTGATCACTGGGCCTGCTGTGCTGGTCCCACCCCCAAGGTGCACTGAGACGGCAATTGGGCAATTGAGACTAGGCTTCGTGGCCCGTGCCTGGAATCCCAGCTCCTGGGAGGATGTAAACATGTGCATCACTATGAGTCTGACCTAGTAGTTAGACACTTCCTTAATACAAAAAAGAAAGAAAGAAAAAATAATGGATTTAGATATAATTTATTTTTAGTCTTGAGTTTTCCGGTGTCCCTTAAATTTTCTGCTTGAGACAAGGGGCTCTTTGCTTTACTCTGGTCCTGGTTTTGCTACCTAAGAAAAATCTTAAGGAAACCAATTTCTTTATTGAGGGTGTCAGGGAGTTTGTTGTTTATCAAGAAGCTTGACCATTTTTTTTGTCTCTTTTTTGAGACAGGGTCTCACTATGCAGTTTAGGCTGGCCTTGAGCTCACTTTTGTAGCCCAGGCTGGTCTCGAACTCGCACTGATCCTCCTGCCTCAGCCTCCCGAGTGCTGGGATTACAGGCGTGAGCCACCACGCCCGGCTAGCTTGACCATTTTTTAAAAATCCTGTTTCTTCAGTGGATGCAGCTGGTGCCTCTCTCAAATTCCTTCAGGTCTCCTTTCCTGATGCTCTGTATACAGGTTAATCATCTCCTGTGGCTTTGCCTAAAAATCTACATCCCTGGGGTGACCCTTAGGCAATGATGGACAGGTGATGCATTATAAAAGTCCAGCTTTCTTGCTTCAAGACATACCAAATCCCGAAGAATATTTTTTCTTCCAAGCTCCCTGCAACAGCAGCTGAGGCTGGGCTAGTACTGACACTCACATCCCTGCAGGGTTTCTTCTTCAGCATTCTTGTCACTTTTTTCTG
>PVJA010054574.1:0-11498 GCA_004027025.1 Myocastor coypus
AAAAAAAAAAAAAAAAAAAAAAAAAAAAAAAAAAAGAATGTCACAACTGAGTCACATGCAGGGAAAAGGGGACTTAAAAAGGGAACATTTGGGGCAGACGGCATGAGTCCTGTTTAACAATGGGAGCAGGTGTGTGGGCAAAAGTTTAACATGTCCCATTCTTGGTCCCTTGAAAGGGCTATTTAATAGGAATGCAGATATTGGCTTGCCTTAGCGATTGGAACACGGATATTACTCAGGCAGCGTGACATTTATAACATTATGTGGTTGGGCAACTGACCCTTATCAAAGTGGGGCACAGGGGAAATGGCGCATACAGAACAGAGAAAGGGCGACAATAATAAAAGGTCAAGCCAGGCGTGGTAGCTCACGCCTGTAATCCCAGCACTTGGGAGGCTGAGGCAGGAGGATCGGTGCGAGTTCGAGACCAGCCTGGGCTACAAAAGTGAGGTCAAGGCCAGCCTCAACTGCTTGGCGAGACCCTGTCTCAAAAAGACAAAAAAGAAAAAAAAAAAAAAAAGGTCAGGATGGAGTCACAGTGGTTAGCAATGAAGTTACATTGGTCAGGCTATAATGTTCCCCACTGGTTTTTGCGCATGAGTCAAATCATTGACTCATTTCTCTTACTTATGTAATGGACTAGGAGACATGGAGAGTAGCCTCTAGTTTTTGACAAATCTCTAGAGTCAATTGTTGTTTTACATGTTATTCTGTTATTTAGTTAAAGAAGAGATTTTTAATAACAGTAAATATCATAGCATATGTTTAAATCTCTGTAGTAACCTTGTTTTAACAGCAAAGAACATTAGTTAGCAACAGGGTCTGAGTATAGGGAGCTTTTAGAACTCAGGGTGGGAGGACAAGCAGTATTTCCAGTGGCCCCACTGGTTTTTGTGAGGTGTAGCCCACCGTAAAGTGTATTTGGCTCTCTCAAGGTGAAAAAGCCACCTTGTCTTTTATATTGTCTCTCTGAGGGCCCAGCCCTGTCTAACTGCCTATAATAGTTTTAACTAACTCAGCTGTCTATAATTTTTTTTTTTTTCTGGAGAAGCAACCCAAACTGCCATGAGGGAAGTATGGGCGATGACTGCTCTGGCTTTTTTAAGCTGAAAGGGGTCGTAGTTGTTGGATGGCAGTCAGAGATCCTCTCTAGAGGTTTTATCTAAAAAGCCCTCAATAGACACCAGACATTTTTTATCTTGAGTGGATAGAGTTGCTTTAAATCTGGAGAAGACAGAGCCAAAGAAACTATTAAACACACATGGGCCAAATAAAATAAAAAACACCACAGGATAATCATGAATACAGTCAAAACAATTTTTACCAAGTGAACAGTAATGACTATCATAAAGATGACAAAGATAAGGACCAGGGATGTCAACATTTTATACTTAGAGGGATCTGGAATGTTGGATCTCTTAACATTGGGGTTTAGTCCCTTTTTGATCTTCTATGGCTACTGGATATTGTCTCAAATAAATTGGCCAATTTTATTACTGCTGGGGCACATGAATTGCTGGACCTATGGAAAACACTGAGTACTTTCAATTTGCAAGCCACTGTCTGGGTAACTGATACATGTGCATGTGCATCCATTAAAAGTTTATTTATTTATTTATTTTGAGACAGGGTCTCACTATGCAGTTCAGGCTGGCCGTGAGCTCACTTTTGTAGCCCAGGCTGGTCTCAAACTCGCACCGATCCTCCTGCCTCAGCCTCCCAGGTGCTGGGATTGCAGGCATGTGCCACCATGCCCGGGTTGGGGCAGAACATATTTATTGAGGGAAAGAAAGCTCCTGTCTGAGAGAGAGACGGGAGAGGGTCCCAAGTGGGTGTCCCCCCTTGAGCTCATGTTTGTAGCCCAGGCTGGTCTCCAGTTCACATGGATCCTCCTTCCTCAGCCTCGAAAGCGCTGGGATTACAGGCATGCGCCACCATGCCCAGCATGAGCATTCTCCAGGAACAGAACATGTTTGAAAGTCAGGGACTTCTTATAAGTGTTGATGGCCCCTGGTCATGGCAGGCCCCAAGTAAGGACTGTGCGTGCCGACGCCGTTGGGCTGTCTTTGCAGCTGGCACCCAGATTTCCTTGGTGTTGGTCAGCTCGGCTCTCGGAGATTCCTGCTGGGGGCCGTTCTGCACTTGGTTTCTCCATTGTCTTCCCCATGGGACCTGCAGGCTTTGCAGCCATGTGGCATCCCCCTGTGCCATGGTGTGCCCACGAGGAAAACAGAAAGCGCTGCCTGGCCAACCTGCATGGTGAATTATGATCCCCACACAGAGTGAGCCCAGTAGGACTTGACAGAAAAGGAGGAATTGGAGAGACCTCCGGCAGCCAAAGCGACAGTGCGAGCAGAGTTAGAGGCTTCTGCTGCCTGAACTCTAACCTAGCAAGCTGCAGCGCAACTATGGCAGGAAACAGGCCCCAGCCAGGAACCAGAGAGACAGTTGGAAACCACAGCCAGTCGGCCCTGGACCAAGGAGCTAAAATACACGCCGGAGAAAGCAGTGTCTGGACGCAGGGCCTTAGGGAAACCCGTGGTTCCACACAGCACACAGCGGGACCCTCGCCTCTGGCCATGTACAAAATCAGCCCCAGTGCCCTGAAGATCCAGAGGAAGATGCCAAACCAAGAAACCAAGAGGAGAAAACCAAGGGGACACTCCGTGGCTGTGGTTCGGGCAAGGAACGTTCAGCTCTAGCCTCCAATGCTCGGATAACTGAAGCAAATCAGTCACTGCAGGCTGATCAGGCCCGCAGTCTCCTAGGTAAGTGGTTGGGGAAGGCTTAAATAAATGAGTCGCAGGCGATGGCTCTAGGGCTCCAGCAGGATCGAGACCCTCTCACGGACCTCCAGACTGGCTGGGGGCTGAGAGAAAGAACTTCTCTAGTGACTCTGGTGACCCATACACATTTGGTTATCAGATAAAGGAGGGGGATACAGAGGAAAGTGTGGGGATCTGAGCAGGACCTCTCGAGGACCTTGGGAGGCCACTCCAGGATGTCTCCAAGTGGTGCAATAAGTTAATTTAGGAGAAGTATGTTATCTCCAGGGAGGTAACCACCTGGGAGTGAGATGCCTGTAGCTACAGCCTTTATCTAGTTCATTAGGGTTGGGACCAGGTGTTCTTAGCTGTGACCTTATCTTGTCCTTAGAGGCTTCTGGGCTTCACCTACTATTACAGGCCTTAGCCAGGGCCCACAGCGACCCGCAGGGGCTCACATGCTGAGTCCCCTGACCATCTCCAGACCAGGAGCCTAGGCCTTGGGCAGGCTACAAGCAAACATGGAAACCAACTAGTTAATTTAAGTCTGCTTAGAGCTGTCCATCAATGGGGTCCCATTGGAGAAGGGTGTTGTTTTTTTGTTTTTGTTTTTGGTTTTTTTTTTTTTTTTTTTTTTTTGGCTTTTTCAGGCTGCCTTAAGGGTGGGTCTGGTGTGGCTTGTAGAGCTGGGGATCAAATTGCTGTCCCTTGCACCTGACTGCATTTGCCCAAGTGGCACTTTAAACAACTGAGTTATGAGGCAAGCCCCAGTGAGGTCCCATTGGGCTACAGTCTAGGCACACCCAGGCAGTCACAGAATCAGGACAGTCGGTGCATGGGACAGGAGTAAGGACTCACAAACTGAACCTCAGATAAAGTCAGTATCCAAAATATGCAATGAAGGCAACTCGAAAGCAAGCTTATGAAGTGCACACATGATAGGGAGATAGCTCAGTAGAATAAGTGCCTGTCTGGCAAGAACAAGGGCCTGAGTTCAATCCCCAGTACTGAAAAGAAAAAGGAATAAAAATGCACACCGCAGGGAGGAGCTGCGGAGATAGCTCCATGGCACAAGTGCCTGCCTGGCAAGTGCAAGGTTGTGAGTTTGAACCCTGGTCCCACACAAAAAAAATAAAGCATACATGGAGACTGGGGAGCTAGGTGAGTGGTGTAAGCACCTGCCTGGCAGGCACAAGGACCTGAATTCAATCCCTAGTTCCTCAGGCACAATGTGCAACGCTAGAGACCAAACTGCATAGCTTGACTCTGCTCAGGAAAACTCTGCATTTAAAAAATGCACAGAGCCAGACAAATAGCTCAGTGGATTAAAGTGTCTGCAAAGAGGCTCAGGGGCCAGGGTTCGATCCCGGGCCAGCTGTGCGGCCTGCTCCCTCACTCTCTTGCTCACTGATACCACAGTTGTGGCTAGGTGTGGGGGCGTTCCCCATAATTCCAGTTTGTGAGAGGCTGTACACAGGCGGATCTCATTATGAGTCCAATCTAGTAGTGAGACCCTGAATACCCTGTAGACTCTTCCCTAAAATACAAAAAATACAAAAAAAAAAAAAAAAAAAAAAAAAAAAAAAAAAAAAAAAAAAGCCAGCTACGAGAGCCGGTGTGCTCGTTAATTAGCCAGACATAGCCACACAGCGAGGCAAACCAAAAAGCCTGCTCTTCAGGGTGAATTTTTATATCTTTGGGTCAACTCACAAAACAAATAAGCAAACAAAGGTAGAAGAGAGCAGGCAGGTTAACTCCAACCAGGTCCCACGCGGACGTGTCCGCCTTCCACCAATGCGAGCACAGCGTGGCTGGACGCACCTGCACCAGACAAACTCGCCTTGCGAGGTCGGGGCGATTGTGTCCTTGTTGAAGCAACTGTCCACCTTAACTCGTCCAGAGCGTTTGGGTTTTTTTTTTTTTGTTGTTGTTGTTTTGTTTTTTGTTTTTTTACAGTATTGCGGATGTAACCCAGGACCTCGCTAGATAACCTCTTGTTAAGCTGCAGAGCACCGGCTCCACCTCGCGATCCTCCTGCCTCAGCCTCCTTGGGTGCTGGGATCTCAGGCCCGCAGCCTTAGCCAGGGCCGTCTGCTCCTGCCCACACTCCACAGGACCCTGCAGCTCCGCCGCGCCCAGACCTCCTAGCGTCCGGCCTGCGCCTGGCAAGCCGGGACACAGGGCAGCACAGGACCGTTAGTCAGGGCGCCCGGCTCGGTCCCCGCCCTGCTCCCCTCGCCCGCGCTCCTCTCGGAATCCAGCAGGGGGCGTGTGCGGGGCAAGAGCACCGCCTCGTGGGCGGGGTGGGGGCGGGCCTCGCTCCGCGCCACAAAGTCCGGCCAATGGGCAGCGGTCGCGGCGCAGACAGCCGGGCGCGCCCTGTGGTCCCCGCGCGCGATGGCTGTGGAGCCCGAGGCTGCTGGGACACCGGCGCTGGGGCGCGGCGCGCGCCTCTTCACGTGGGAGGAGGTGGCGCGGCGCTCAGGGCGCGGGGAGCGCTGGCTGGTGATCGAGCGCAAGGTGTACGACATCAGCGACTTCGCTCGGCGCCACCCGGGAGGTTCGCGGGTCATCAGTCACTACGCCGGCCAGGATGCCACGGTGCGGGGTGCGGGGCGCGCGGCCGGGCGGGACGCGCCAACGAAGGTCGCGGCGTAGGTGCAGGCGGGGTGGGACTGGGCCGCGGCCTCCCACGTGAGTGCCTCCTTCGAGCGGGGTCGCCTCGGTTCCCGCTCTCGCTCCAGCTCCAGGGCCTCCCAGCCGGAGCGAGTTCAAGTCTGGCGGCGCTTGTCCTTTGGATCGATCTGCTCCTCGCCCTGCGCGATGTCCCGCGCGCGCCTCCGCCTCCAGGGTTCCTGCTAGGTCTCTGCGTGCAAGGGCCGGCCTGCCCGAGCGCAGCCGGCCTGGTCACCCGAGTGACCATGGCGGAGCAGACTCAGCGCCTGTGTACAGTAGGCCGGGGCGCCTGTTCAGCTCTGGCCCCTTGGCCTACCGCGACGCTGCCAGTCCTCTGCCCGGGCAGCAGGGATTCCCCACCCCGCCTCGCCGCGTGAACGCGCTGGGCAGGGCTGGTCAGAGATCCCAGCATGCCGCAAGGGATGGAATTCGGTTCCTCGGCCGGAGGCCTGCTGGGGCTAGGGTGTCCCCGGGGCAGTCTGGAAAAGTGGGCTCCAGAGTCTGGGTTGATGACCAAGACCTGGTGGAGATGCTTTAGCCCGCCTGGCTCTGGCCGTTTACCATTTAGGCCTGAATTTCTAGGGCCAAGTACCTACCCCTCATCCGCTACCCATCTGGGGATCTTGAGCTGGGGATCACCAGAGCCCAGCACCCTGCAGGGCAGCCGGCAGGAAAAAGGGGCCCCCTTCAACTGAGCTCGCCTGGCGTGATGGGACAGGAAGGTGGCCTTGGCAACCCCTGCAGCGGCCCTCCTCACCCCCGCCTCCTCAACCCCTTCCCTGTCCCACAGGATCCCTTCATGGCGTTCCACATCAACAAAGCCCTTGTGAGGAAGTACATGAGATCGCTCCTGATTGGGGAGCTGGCTCCGGAGCAGCCCAGCTTCGAGCCAAGCAAGAACGTGAGAACCTGTGTGCTCTGAGGGGTCTGGCTGGTGGGAGGGCAGAAGGCTGCACTGGCCCACAGCTGACAAGCATGTGGTTCCATGCAGGTGTCTTGGGGCTACAGCCCAGGCAGCAGGCAATTGGATCCTAGTTTCGCAGGGCTGCCCGAGCTGTGCCACTGTCCCTGGCTACTTGCTAGAGGCCAGGCATGTGCTCCCAGTTGTCACACATGCAAAAACATAGCTCAGATGGGTTGTGCCATCAGTCTGGTGTACATAGGACGTGTCAGGGTCTGCTCGCTAAGGCGTGGCCCCACTGTCACCTCTCCTAGGCCTGCGGGCAGGTGGCCTGCTCTCACGACCCTTCCACCCACAGGAGGCGCTGACCCATGAGTTCCGGGAGCTTCGGGATGTGGTGCAGCAGATGGGACTCTTGAGAAGCAACCATCTCTTCTTTCTGCTGTACCTGCTGCACATCCTGCTGCTGGACCTCACCGCCTGGCTCACCCTGTACATCTTTGGCACATCCCTGGTACCCTTCCTCCTCTGCGCCGTGATGTTGAGTGTGGTCCAGGTGAGAGCCGGCTTCGCCCCTGCTCGAAGCCACGTAGGAGTTCTCTGCGCATTCTTGTTCCCTGTGTCTCCCAGCCAAGCTTCTTGTCTGCCTGTCCCTTCCTGTGGAGTGGGACCAGCTTTGAGTTTGGGTTCTGCCCGGTGTGCCAGAAATGGGCTTAGTGGAGCTTGGCTCCTGCCGGCCTCGACTCTACCTACCCTGTGTTCCGATGGCAGCCAGGCATGATGGCTAGTCAGGCAGCACTCAGTCCCACCCCTATCCCCGGCTCACCACAGGCTCTTCCTGACACCTGGGCGCCTGTCCCAGGTGCACGTCTGGCCCCCAGCCCCACACCTCCTGGTCTATCCACAGGCACAGGCTGGTTGGCTGCAGCACGACTTCGGGCATCTGTCAGTCTTCGGCACCTCCACACTGAACCACCTGCTGCATCACTTTGTCATCGGCCACCTGAAGGTGGGTGGGGCCAAGAGGGCTGCTGGGCTGGGGGGCAGGGGTGTGGCTTCCATGGAAGCTCAGGTCCCTGTTCTTTGCAGGGGGCCCCTGCCAGCTGGTGGAATCACATGCACTTCCAGCACCATGCCAAGCCCAATTGCTTCCGCAAAGACCCAGACATCAGCATGCACCCCTTTTTCTTTGCCTTAGGGAAGGTGCTTTCAGTGGAGGTGAGCAGGCACAGGGGGGAGGGCAGGGGCTGGGCTGCAGCCTGACTTCCCAGGGGGCTTAGCCAGGCTCCCCACTGGATCCAACTAGAGCCCTGACCTCGTAGCCCTAGGGAAGCACAGGTGGCAGCCGGGGCTCCCAGGACAGGGTCCCCTGGCTCCTGTAACTGTGCAGCAGTGGTTCAGTCTCACAGATCCAGATGACCACTCCCTGAGGGTCTGCTAACCATCAGAGGTGCTTCCTGAGTCCCCTGCTGCAGATAGGGGGTCCCTGGAACATCAGTCACTGGGTACATTCGGCCATCTGTGTCATTAGACCCTGCTGCTGCGGGTTCTGCATACTCAGAAGAGAGCAGTTGTTCGGACTGAGCGCGCGCGCGTGTGTGTGTGTGTGTGTGTGTGTGTGTGTGTGTGTGTGTGTGTTCTCCTCATTTCCTAAGTGACACTGCACATGTTAGTGGGTCTGTTGTGTTAGGTACCTTGTGTTGTGTACCTAGAGAGGCGAGAGGTGCGAGTGGCCAGCTGTGCCCCAGTAGACAGTTCCTGCCGGGCTCTAGCTTGGTTCTTTTTTTTTTTTTTTTTTTGTCTTTTTGAGACAGGGTCTCACTATGCAGTTCAGGCTGGCCTTGAGCTCAGTTTTGTAGCCCAGGCTGGTCTCGAACTCGCACTGATCCTTCTGCCTCAGCCTCCTGAGTACTGGGATTACAGGCATGCACCAGCAGGCCCAGCTTCTAGCTTGGTTCTGAAAGGCAGACCTGTGCACAGTGGGCCCATTACTCTGGAGGACCGCAGCTTCCGGAAGGCGGGAGCTGCGCCTGAGGAGCTTGGCCTGGATCCCATCCCCGTGGGGCCCAAGGCAACCGCTCTGCTTCTTTGCACCCTCTTGGCTTTTCCTGGTCACCAGGTCAGGAGCAAAAACCCACTGCTAAAGGGAGAGTGAGAGGAGGGGCTGCTCTGCGGGCCTCCTATGGGTAGGCAACTTTCAGAAGGTTCCAAAAGCCCCCAGAACTCAGAAAGTTAATTTAAAACCGGTGACCACACTCTGCACTGCCGCCTGCCTCCTGCCAGGCCCCCTCCCCCTCCTGGTGACATTTCAGCTGCCAGGAGCTAAGCTGCCAGTGACCACGTTTCAGCTTCAGGCAGGAGTTCAAGGTGGCCAGCCTGGATCTGCTCCGCACTGGCTGTGAGTGGCACTGGCCAGCCTGGCACAGGCCAGCCTGGCACAGGGGCCTTGTGGCTTCTGCCCCACGATCCCTGGGGTTCACCTCACTGCTTGGTAGGGTGGTGGCGTACAGTGTGGGTCATTCTGGGAACAGCACCGGCCTCTTAGCACGTGTGAGGTGGCTTGGGAGGCAGAGCAGAGGGAATGCTGGTCCCATACTGTGCTTCCACTGCCACTTGGTGCTAGAGTTCGCCGAGAGCCCCATGTCCTCTGGGATCCTAGCCTGTGGCCCCTCCTGCCCCACTCTGAGCAGAGGCCAGGGCCGTGGCTTGTGTGGGGCTCCCCAGCCAGCTGCACTGGACAGTAGCACCCTAACTGGCTTCTCATGGGACCTGAGGCCAGTGGGACCTTCCAAACCCCAGGGTAGCACTACTGCAGTCATGATGGCATTTGGCTGTCCCCCAAGGAGCAGTGACCCACATGCCCCACTAACCTAGACAGGGCTGCTCCGTGGCACCAGCCAATTCCAGCTCCTTTGGACCTCCAGCCCACGGTGCACACGCCTCTGGTCTGCCACATCACTATAATGCCTGGGTGCAGGTAGAACAAAGGTCGATTACGAGTTCCAGTTCTGGAGGCTGCAACTCTGAGGTGGGTGGAGGCATCACCCTACCTATTAAGCTCCAGGCCCGATCGAGAACCCACCAGCTTCCTCTGTACACACAGAAAACTACATAGATGGGCACCTGGTGGCCTCAGCACCCAGCAGCGACATGCAGAGTGGGAGCCGAGGTACTCGGGCTGGCTGCAGGGTGCAGGACAGCTTTCTCTCACCGCCGGCCTGCACACACAGTGGTGGGCACATGGTGGGCTAGCCTGGCCTGCGCCCCATGGTCAGCACTAGTGCCATGTTCTTGTGACAGTCTGGTTGCTAGAACCCACTGTGACAAGTGACATAGGAGCCAGGGAGAGAGCTGGAAGGGTGTCCATGGGACCCTTCGCCAGGCCCAGGCTGGCTGGCCAGGCCACTGCCACTTGTTCTGCTCTTGGGCGCACTGGGGAGAAAACTCGAGCCTTCAGAAGGCCATGTTGGACTTGTGGACTTTTCTACAAATAGCACCATGCTTTGCTTAGCTTTCAGGGATTTCAGAAAGTTCATGCTAAAGTCAGGAGAGCAGAAAACGGGTCCCTGGAGGACTACATGCTGGATCTGGGGCCCTTGCTGTGCAGGGGCCACAGTGGTGTCCTGTAGTGTCAGGATGGTGGTGGTCCTGGCTGTCCTAGGTGCAGGGCAGTGTGCAGTACCGCACCTCCTTCCTGGGGCCCAGCCCATGATTTGCTGTGGGGCGTCACAGCCCCACCATAGCCATGGCCACCTAATCAGGAGGCCGCAGCTGGGGCAGGGAAGGTGCCGTCTGGGACAAGGACTGCAGGCTCACGGCTGCTTTTCTTCACAGCTCGGGAAACAAAAGAAAAAGTACATGCCGTATAACCACCAGCACAAGTACTTCTTCCTGAGTGAGTGCCTGGGCCTACAGCAGCAGGTCCCAGTGGTGCTGGGCGAGGTGGGGAGGGATCCCACCCAAGAGTGGAGATCAAGGTGGCCTCTGGGGCAGACTCCCACTGGGGACAGAGCTGCAGGAGGGGGACAGAGGTCTGCTGCCTGAGCTCTTTCTGGATACCACTGTTTCTTCCTTTCAAAGCTGCTCCAAGTGCCCTGAGCCTGAGCTGCACAGGTTTCATCTGAGATGTGTGTGTGTGTGTGTGTGCGCGCGTGAGCGCGCGCTTGCACGTGCATCTGTATGTGAGACAGGGTTTTGCTATGCAGTTCAGGCTGGCCTTGAGCTCACTTTTGTAGCCCAGGCTGGTCTTGAACTTGCACCGATTCTCCTGCCTCAGCCTCCCAAGTACTGGGATTACAGGTGTGTGCCACTAGGCCCAGCTTGAGATTTTTTTTTTTTAAATGGGGAACTGAACTCAGGAACTTGTGCTTGCCCTCTATCTACCTGTCTCCCTGACCCTCACGCAGCTTTCTTTTAAAAAAGGTATTTATTTAGTTGCTACAGGGTCTCACTGTGCAGCTTAGACCTGTAGTGATCCTCCTGTCTCAGCCTCCTCAGTGCTGGGATTATAGGCATACACCAGCATACCTGTTTGTTTGTGTTTATCTTTTAAATTTTTTTTATTTTTTGTCTTTTTGAGACAGGGTCTCGCTATGCAGTTCAGGCTGGTCTTGAGCTCACTTTTGTAGCCCAGGCTGGTCTCGAACTCCTATCTATCCTCCTGTCTCAGCCTCCCCAGTACTGGGATTACAGGCACACACCACCATACCTGTTTGTTTGTGTTTAATTTTTATTTATTTATTTATTTTATTTTATTATTATTTTTTTTTTGTATTTTGTATTTTTGAGACAGGGTCTCACTATGCAGTTGAGGCTGGCCTTGAGCTCACTTTTGTAGCCCAGGCTGGTCTCGAACTCGCACTGATCCTCCTGCCTCAGCCTCCCGAGTGCTGGGATTACAGGCGTGCGCCACCACGCCCGGCTTTATTTATTTATTTATTTATTTATTTATTTAGTCTTTTTGAGACAGGGTCTCGCTATGCAGTTGAGGCTGGTCCTGAGCTCACTTTTGTAGCCCAGGCTGGTCTCAAACTCGCATCAATCCTCCTGCCTCAGCCTCCCGAGTGCTGGGATTACAGGTGTGAGCCACCATGCCCGGCTTAATTTTTATTTATTGTGTACAACTTTCGTCTTTTTTTTTTTGTTTTTTTTTTTTT
>PVJA010054575.1:0-11522 GCA_004027025.1 Myocastor coypus
CAGTACTTTGTAGAACTGTTGTTAGTGTCAGCCTTTGGGACGAGTCACGGCCATTGCTTGGCCATTTTGCTTTCTGTGAAAGCCTGAGAGAACGTTTTTCTCTGGGTGACTCTCAAAGGAAATCACTAACAAAGTAAAAAGACGACCCACAAATTTCGAAAAGATTTTAACTAACAAGTACTCAGACAAAGGTCTTCTATCTAGAATCTACAAAGAACTAAAAACCATTAGGGTCCCAAAATTATAAGTTTTTTGAATACTCAAACAACCTTGAATTCCCAGAGGAAATTCTTCATGGTTATATTTTTAATGCAGGCATTTAATTTGCTAATTTTTTGAGAATTTCTGGATACATAAAAATATGCTGTTTCTACTTTTATAATTTTTTGTGCTATGTCTGGTTTCTGTGGTAGGGTAGTTCTAGCCTCATAAGATGGTTTGAATTTCCCCTCTTTTTTTGTTGTCTGGGAAAGACACTATATAAAATTTGCATTATTCTCTAAAAGTTTGGTAGAATTTTTCAGGAAAACCATCTGGCTGTGAAGATTTACTTTACACCTATGTAATATGTACTTAAAAAATAGCTACGGTACTTTTAAGCTTTTGAATTTCTTATTTGATTCTTTTAAAACTAATTTTCTAATCTCTCTTGAGATTTATTGATAATTCATTTATTTGCACCTTTTCCCATGTATTCTTTTTTTTTTTTAACCCATATAGTCTTGAGCATGATTATAATCAGGTACAATTTTCTTAAGAAACTATTTGTTGTAACATGTGATTCACCTGAAGTACAGTTTCTGTTGAACCTTAGGGGCCATGATAGTTATTACTTTTTACTTTCTTCTCATTTTTCTTGGCATTTTACTCTGTGAATTTTGCTATAGCCTTAGTGGAAACTAAGTTATGTTGTTTTGTTTGTTTTACTCCAGAATGTGAACTGTAGTCTGTATGTAATAGCTCAAGCCCTTATAGTTTGTGATTTCATATTATTCTGGGGTTGAGCCCAGCATTAGAGTATTGGACACATTTCACGCTGCCACAATCCTCCCCCCCGCCCCCCGCACTGCTGCTGCAGACCCTCATAAGGGTCTGTCTCTTTTTCTCTATGCTTGATCCTGAACAGGTTGAGTTGAAAACTTCATACCAACTTTACAACACAAAAGTATGCTTAAGAAGGCACACATTTGGTGGGGTGGGATTTGATCCCGTCTCCGCTATCAATTTTTGCAGCAAAATTAAGGGGAGGCTACAATTAAAGACCACAATTATTTCAAGGAAGTTATTGGTGCAGAGGAGATTTTTCCTGAATCTATTCTGTCCTATCTGTCCCCATCCTTGCCATGGACTCCATGGCTACTCATGAAGCCAGGAAAGAGAAACTTTCCTCCCCCACAGCCTGCAGCATGATCAGGCAGTTTACCCTCCTCCCAGAAACCGCCATACCCGTCCAGTGCTCTTTCTCTGTAAGCTAGTTCTTCCGGATTTCCATACAGAAACTAGGTGATATGATCATGAATTATACATGTCAATTTGACTGGGCCATGGAGTGCCCAGATAGCTAGTGAAACATTAGGCATCTAGGAGGCTCCTCTGAGATAAGATTAGTGTTTAACTTGGTAGATGAAGCAGATTTCCCTCTGTAGGTATACAAGAGCTTGACTAAAAGTCTGACTAGAACAAAAAGGCTCAGTTCCAGAAAGTAAGAGGAACTTCTTCCTGACCGCTTTGAGCTGATAAATTACTTTTTATCAGGCTACAGGGTTAAAATAAAATATTGGCTCTTCTTGCACCTCAGTCTTGCTGACTTTCTGAATGGAACTTATGCCCTCGGGTCTCTTGGTTCCCAGGCCTGCAGACTGAAACTAAAACCCTTACTGAGTCTTACCGAGTCTCAGCTTTCCAACTACAAATCATGGGACTTGGCCTTCATAATTATGCAAGACCATTATTTATATGATTTTCTGGAAACCCTCAACTATTACCAATAAGTGTTGGCTTTATATTATTATCATTTTGTTTAGTTTGGTAAATATGTGAAACTCTTCTGAAAATATTTCCTCTCTTACCTGGATGTCCATCAGGTATAGTTTTGAACAATCCAATTAAACAAGAGAACATATGAGGAGATGAATGGTTAAGGAAGAAACATACTGACATAAAAATAAATACATCAATCACAAGGAGGTGATAATGTAAGAAAATACACTCCTGTGTGGTTGGATTACCAAGCACAGCTGAGTGTTAGTGATTCCAGTGGAGTGTTTGTTTCAAAATCACACCTATGCTGTTTAACAAAGAGAAGAAATGGAAAGTTAGAGGCAGTTGCATGAGCAGATTGAATGATTGTCAGATTGTCCTTGTATGAGACTTTGGGTTTGCTCAAGTCAATAAGCAAAGACGTAAGGAAGTGTATTGTAGCCTAGGCTAACTCGTGCAATAAACGCGCTCTGTGAAGGTCCCACGTGGCAGGCACTGCCCTGACACTTGAGATAGAAGCCTTGCCGAGCAAAGGCAAGAGTCCTGCCCAATGCAATTTACAGTCTAAAAAGAGAAACCTAAGAATCTAAGAATCAATGGAAAGAAAACTTGGAGCTGACAAGAGTGGAAAAAGTGACTCTCGAATGGCTAAGTCCTTAGTAATTCTGTAGCGTATTTTTTGAGGCAATTCCTAAATACAAAGAGAGTTAGGCTGGCTGCCTGCTGAGGTCTCCTGTCACTGTGAGACACTCTGAATCTTTGCCTGCAGGAAACACAGGGGACTTGGGCTGTCAGCCTCCAGGGACTTAGAATGGATGAATGCCCTCCTTGGGTATCAAGAGATGGGTCTGCTGTTATCACATGTCATAGACTTCAGTGCCCATACTTGGGCTTCAACTTCTGGTGCTCATCCACATTTTGCCAGGTAGACACTGCTGGGCAAACTTCTACGTGCACTTTGTGTTTTCCCTAGAAAAACCATGAGTCCCTCATTAATTACCTGATCCCTAATTCTAATTTGGGTCCCTCTGATGCTTTATCTGACTCACTCTAATTTTTCCTGCATAGCGCTCACACAGGTTCAATTTCACTGATTCTCCGTGTGACTGTTTCAACGGAGGGTGTATCTGCACTGGTCAGCAAGCCCCAACTGTGCTTTCTTACCCTTCTTCACAGTACTCTTTCTGTGCAGGACTTGATTTTGTCCCTGACACATGATAAGGCATACGACTATTTGGTGATTAATGATAAGTTCATCGAACAGCATACCTGGAGAATAGGAATGGTTCGTCTTGAAGGCATCAGTAGTATTGAGTGACTAGGTTAGTTCTGAGAAGCAACATTAAAGAAGAAAAAAGAAAAAAAACATATCCTAGGGATTCTGAGTCTTTTCATAGGTTTAAGTCTATCTTGGAACAGCTAGAGCCTAGATTATCAGTGCTGGGAGGATCCTTGGAATTTATCTTGTTCCTTATTTGTTAGACAAGCTACAGAGAAAAGCAGGCTACAAATAAGCATGAATCCATGGATACACGAGGCACATTTTAAGAGCCATTTGCTTAAAAATATCTTGTAAATGGGCCAGGGATATAGCTCAGCAGCACAGCTTCTGCTTAGTAAGCACAAAGCCCTGAGCTTGATTCCTGGTGCACTACGGCCCCCACGCGCCCCCCACCAAAAAAGATACGTTGGAAAACACGCACACGTGCCTTGACACATATACACACAATCGCCTCTCAGACTATCTAGCTTAGGTTTGAAATTCATCCTAAACTGTGTGTGTGCATGCATGTGCAAGCATGTGTGTGTGCGCGTGCATGTGTGTGTGTGTGTGTGTGTGTGTGATGAGGTGGTGTTGGTTGGTGCACACTGTGCCTTTCTCTGGAGACCCAGCCCTCATGCTTACAAAGTCCCTGGGACCTTAGAAGGAGCCTGCAGGAGGACCTGATCCTTCTAGCTGAGGGCTGAAAGCTCTCTGACTGCGGTGGTCACCACAGTAACTTTCTGAAACCTCCCACGATGGGAGTGGGGGAAGGGAAACCCATAAGCCCACATATAATTTAATTTCCAAGGTAAACATGTTCCTGTAAAAATGGCCAAGCCATCCTGGAGACCAGTGCTTCCTTCAGTATTACCACACTGCCCCCTTGAGCATCCTGTGGAAGTCCTGCACAGAGCCAGCTTGGACCAAGGAGGGGGAAGAGCCCCGTGTGCAAGTCCAACTGCAGTCGGATGGACAGACGGATGGAATGGACGGAGGGATAGACGGACGGCTGGATGGCTGGCTGGCTGGCTGGAGGGACGGATGGAGAAAGGCAGGAATGAGAAAAGGCAGTGGTGGCTCCTTTTGTCAGGTGTGCAGGGTGCACGCACAACCAAAACATAAATTACTAGGAGCATTCAGTTTGTCTTGAGAGTTCTATGAGCAACATGTGCTGAAAGGGTTACCAGAAGGGAAAACCAGGGCAGCTTTGAGAATAGAATTATGCCCTGGGTCCAGCGATCTCCCCTGCAGTCCTGCCAAAGACCCCAGCTTGGTGTCAGGGTGGTACATTGTTCTGCATGGATTGAGCGCTTGACAGAGTCACGAGCTGCACTAAATCCAGGACGCATTTGTTGTTGTTGTTAAGTCTTTCTAAACAGTCAGTGAGGTAGTAGCTGTCATTTCCGGGATTTTACAGAGGACTCTGGAGGCTTGGACAACTTTTCTGGAAGGATCCGATCAGTGTTTGGCTGAACAGGAGCTAGAATGCAGATCTACAGGGTGTGCCTGGATGTCAGGGGGAGCCCGGCTGCTAGTTCTGCCTCTGTCCACTGGGTTTGGGCTGGCCACGTCCTCTCTATGGACCTCCCCTGCCTTTTTCGTAAAATGAATAGGCCACATAATGAGGCCTTAAAGGTCACAGTTCTGGCAAATCAAAAGCACTAGAAGAAGGCAAAAGATAGAAGGCACTGGAGGTGGTGGCATAGCAGCAGAGGTCAGCTTTGCACAAGGTGCAGCAGCAGAAAACCCAGGGCCTGAAAAAGCAAAATAGAATCCTGCAAAGCAAAGCCAGGTCCAGTCATGCACCGGGTGACTCTACAGATTCAGCCTGCTTTCTAGCTTGGAGACAAAGCAGCCTGTCATACCTAGGGCTGTTGGCCGCTCTATCTCAGGTGAAGAGCAAAATTTCCACCATGCTATGAGTTGATTAGTGTTGCTTCCACTCCCATGGTCCGTGGGGATTAGAGTTTATATGAGGACAGCAGGTAGGCAGCCCCTTTAGAAATGACGACAGTAAATGACATTGGAAAGGCATATATTTCACCCCCTACAAATCTATCTACTCCCTTAGTAGATGGTGGAGCTTAGGAATGGTTTCTGGTGAGTTGCTGAGCTTAGAAAACTGCTTTTTACAATAAGAGATATGATTCATTGAGCTCGGCCTCTGCCCCTAACATCATTTTAGTGGTCGCCAGGAAATTGCCAAGTTCACCACATCGTGGGTGCTGGACTGTTTCAAACCTCTAATACTTCAGGTCAGGGCAGGACACAGACATACCCAGGGCCGCTGTTGGTGTTGGGCATCGTGGCCAAGGAGGTTAAGGACCACCATGACATGGGCAGGTCCAGGAGTGTCTGGTGCTTGCTAGCCAAGTCAGCCTGAAGGAAAGCTTGGGGAAGTTATCAAGATAAAGTGACAAATCCAGCTGGGTGGGTGACTGTGAAAAAGATGTCCTAGGCAGAGGGATAATAATGAGCAGATACTGCTGCTTGGATCAGTGTGGTTTATTCAGGGAACTGCATGATTGTTCTGGCAGCAAGAAAGATGCCTGAGTGAGTATGGCAGAGACATTTGGAGAGGCAGGCTGAGGACACAGAAGGACTTTACAGTCTTGAATAAGCCTTTTGAATTTTATCCTAAAATAAGTGGGAAGACAGTCACAGATTTTATGTCATAGAATCATCCTTAAATATAATCTGAAAACATTCTAAAGGCCTTGATGCCCAAGGTCTGAAAAAAAGCAAGATCAAGACCAGAAGGAAGAAGATAAAAATAACATGAAATAGGATAGATCTTTAATCTCATAAATAATTATACATTTTTAAGCCATTTACACTTCTTTTGGCCTTTGTCGTTATAAGGTAGACTGGAGTATATAACAATATCTTCACTGGACTTCTAACTTTTTACAGGACAAGGATAGCATCTATGAGTCAGGTTCTTGGATTCAGAATGTGTTTTTATAAACACTAAATAATTCCATTTTTGTGTGTGTGTCTTCTCAGCTTTAGTAGGACATAGCCACGCCATGTGCTCTTTCCAGAACTTTCTTATTTATCTGTCTCTTCCCTTAGCAGTTCCCTGGTCTCTAATCACAACAGTTCTTCTCTAGGTTATGGACAGACGGACCCTTTTTCCCCTCTCACCCTATCTTTGAAATTCCAGCTTCATTCTTCTGGTTTCCCTTTGGAAACAAAAACCGTTATGAGTATCTTTAAAGAGCCTGAGATCCATAAAACAGAGAGCAGCATAAACTGAAAATAAAACCAGAAAACATATTTGTTCTTTCCCTTAAGCGCTTGTGCAGAGGAGGAATTACAAAGCAACCTCACTGGCTGGCCATAAATTGTCCAATTTCTTCACGCCTCCAGACTGACGCCAACCTGTCATCAAGATCCGCTCTTGATCTTTCCAGTCTGGCTGTTCAATTTTTCAGCCCAAGTCTGGCTCATGGCAGTCTCTTTCTGATTAACTCAGAATCTGGATTTTCTCAGTCAAGTTCTGCCCATTCAAGTAGTAATCTAAGGATGCTTGGTTTCCTGGGTCTTCCAAAAGCTCAATGAAAAAGAAGGCAATGGAAAAACCCTGTCAACGAAACCGTTTCCGTTTGGTCTGAAATTTAAAGAGCCAGCCCTAGTAATACAGACTGTCTTCATTCAAGTGTCCCTCCACTGGGGACTTTTCTGATCTTCCTATTTAAAGGTGAAAGCTGCCAATTCTTCCCATTCCAATTGCTCCATCCAAATTCTTGTATAATCATTATTGAAATATCTGTCTTCCCTGTTGTTTTCTGTCTGTTCCTCACATGAAAGTGCTCTGCCCAGAAGGAAAGACTTGTCTTTTTGCTTTTGCTGTTGGCGTTTGCTGAAGTCAGTTAAGAACACACAAAAGTTGCTTGTGTGCAATCTCTACACCATAGTTTTCCGAATACCTAGGTGTGTTTGGTTTCATACATCTTTTCTTGTGTGTACATATTCACGCCTAAATTTCAACAGAGTGAATCAGATCACTATGGAGAAGTGAACAGACAGGAGATGCATCTGTATTTTCGTGGTTGTGAAGCAAGAGACAGCGTCCTGTGAGAGCCAGCCACAGCAAGAATCACCAGGTTATCTCTAGAGGTTGCTGCACAAAAAACTGGCAACATCCAGTCTCAAAATCACCTGCAGAGTTACAGAGGTGTTTAGCGGGAAGACTCTCCCAGGAAGTAAGACTCTTCCGGGACAGCCTTCACGTTCCTTATTCCTACCTCATCCAAGGAGTGGCCACCAGGGAGATCAGCCTGAGATCTGAAGCCATCCATTCTTAGAGCAGCATCAAAACCACAAACCTTGGGGCCCGGTGAGATGGCTCAGTGGTCTAAAGCGCCTGCTTGGGGAAGCTTGGGCGGCTTCAGGGACCACTGTTTGATCCCTGGCACCACATGCTGCTCCAGCCCTGCCTTTGGGGTGGGCTGAGCCGGCCATAAATATGAGTGAACAAACAAAGATTCTGAAACAAGAATAAAAATAATAAATAAAACAAAAAATTCTTTAAAAAAAACCACAAACCTTGTTGTCAGTGTGACTTGAAGAGGAGAAGGGAAACACAGGGGTGGGGAAGGGAGCCCCACTCAGCGGCTGAGTCAAGGGGTGACCTGGGCAAGCTCTGACACACCCCGTGTGGAAGGTAAATAAAAGTACAATGAATGTTTGCACTCAAGTATTCTGAGGCCCTTGGGTATTTCCCATCTGATGAATGCGTCTCACCACACGGTGACCCTGAGCCCCTGTCCAAGGGAGTGACAGGGCAGCAGGGCTCCGCTTCCTGTCCTCATAGGCATCATCTCCAGTCCAGTCTCTGCTCAGGGGCCCCTGCTGTACTAATGGCCCAAGTGCTTCCATATGAAGGGTACTTGGGGCGCTGTCTTGTGGAAGAGAGTCTGCTATTTGGATGGACCTCCCTCCAAACTGCCGTGCACCGCGACTGCAAGCTTCTCTCTCTCTCTCTCTCTCTCTCTCTCTCTCTCTCTCTCTCTCTCTCTCTCTCTCTTTCTCTCTCTCTCTCTTATTTTTGCATCTCTTTACCTTGTTCTTTCTCCAGCTGCACACATACACACACGAACACACACACGCACACGAACACACGCACACGCACATGCATGCACACACATACGCACACACGCACACTTAACTGTGATAGGTTATGCTAGATTATTTTTCAGTGACCTTCGTGAGCCCATCATTCATTTCTGGTGATTTTGAATTCATTTAAAGTAATTACCCACACAGACGGAGAGCCCTATTTTTGCAGCTGTGAATTGAAATAATACAAGCTTTCTTTTTTTTTTCTTTTTCAATTAAAGGTGCACAAAGGTACGGTTTATTTCATTTTTCCTCTGGGGAATCTACACGTGCATGTCCTGTGCCGTGCATATGTTGCTATGGCAATGATTGTGGCTTTACTACATTCAGTAGCAAGGAAATCAGCAGCCAGAGAGCTGGCTTTATTTGTCACTCAGCCGTGTCACCCTCCTCCCTCTGTGGTCCCTATGTCCTCACGCCCCAGGAGTCATTGCGCCATAAGTTAGCTATGGTCAGGGTGGCCACGTTGGGCAATTGTGGGTGGCTCAAATTAAAGTCTATTATGTCACTGCTCTCATTCTTTATTAAAAGGTAAAATTGACACGGGAAAACAGAATAAAACACCAGCAAGAGATTTCATTCCTGTCTGTGTTCCCTCGCTTTGCCCTACATGAATTTATATTTTGTTTTTGAACCATAGACCTCATGTGTCCATCTCAGTAGGATCCTGGTATTAGACCAAGTACGTCCCTATTTCCTTCCAGCCCCAACATTTTGTATGGGATTGTTAAAACAGCGCAACCTGTTTCAGAAACAAGAAGGCCCAGACTTTAGTGCCTGGATAGATTACATTTCTGAGATCTGTTACCTTCAGCAAGTGCATTTCACCAAGCTCCATCTTTCATGTCTTCCAAGAAAAACTCTGCCTGCTTCCCAAATGGTAGTAGTGTCTGTGTGAGTTGTGAGGTCATGTGTGTAAAGTGCTAGGTGTGGTCAATAAAAGCACTATTTGATGCACATGTCTGTATTCAATTTTAGTAAACAAATAAAAATAAACAAAATCAAAGTTGTATGAAACACTGAAAAAAAAAAAAATAACCTAGAGCTAAGTTTTCTTTCCTGAAGCTTAGAGTCCAGTAAGCAAAAGAGACACTCATGTGAACAGATACAAAATGCAGCTACAAGCGCTGAGCTAGGCTGTGGAAGAAGATTAAATCTGGCCAGGGAAAGCGAAAGGGGTTGGCTTCCTGAGCTGAGAGATGAAGTGGGAGTGGGAGCTAACCGCATGAAGAGCTTAGGGCAGCAAGAGCTGTGGAGACAAAGCCCTGGAGCAAAATCGACTCAGAGTGGGCCCTAGGAAGATGCGTCTCACAGGAGAGTGCAGAGCAGGTGCTGACGCGGCGGGGGGCCAAGGTGAGGGAGCCTGTCTGTGTGATCTCAGAGAGACAGAGAGGCAGTATTCGAAAGCCGCTAAGCAGGAGGGTGGTACAATTACTGTGACAAGTTGAAACAATTCCTCTACTGTGACTTTCACCTTAGATGAGGGTGGGCAGAAGGAGGTTGCGCTGGAGCAAAGGCCTCTGGGATATAGGCATAAGGGCAGTTCCTGGAAGGGGGTGGCAATCTTCCATACCCTAGCTGCATCTTAGTACTTGTAGCTGCATTTGGCCTCTGTCCAATGGAGAGACTTGATAAATTGGAGAGCAACTCACGGGTACAATGGAGCATTTAAATGAGGGGCTGAGCAGGGGAGTTGGTGAGGAAGAGGAAGGAAAGCTAAATAAATATGAAGAAGTCTGATTTCAAAATCAGACGATAGTGTTGCCCACCAAGACACGCTATTTAAGTTTGGATTCTAATGGAGGAGTTAGGGGTGTTGAGAAGAACCTGGAGCAAGCTTCTAGGCATGCAGACTTCTCAGTGCATCCGAGCCTGGCAAGAGGGGTGTCTACCAAAGAGGGATGCCACCATAGCTTCCAAAGAAAAGTTAGTCCCAGGGACACAGCAGTGTAACAAATGCAGTGTGCGCATGTCGGCTGCATCCATTCTTGCCTCTCCCCCAATTCATTAGGGCTGCAGCTGGGAGCGTGGTTTCCAGTGCAAATCTACTTGAGATGCTATTGTCTAAAATCTTGCTGCTGCCCCTTACTGCTTGTGCTGTTAGGACCAAAGCCTTTAGTGCGACTCGCCGCGCTCACCAGCCCTGGCCGCCTTCCCTCCTCAGATGAGCTCTTCCTGTACACCGCATGCCAGCAGCATAGTTGTCCTTTCATCTCTCAAACTCTCCAAGTCTTTCTCGCCACTGCTTCAACCAAAAATATACGACCAGTCTCCACTCTGCCAGCATACAGTATCCACGGCATTAGAGGGGCCCTGCTGTTCCTCCAAGATGGGTTTAAAACTCGGTCAGCTGACCCTCTGGGGCACCCCACCCACACTTATCACATTTGGAAGTGTAGAGCTCTTGGCATAATTCCGGTTTATCAGGAGTCAGTCTTACTAGAACCGGAGCTCTGTTTCTTTCACTGGTGCAGTCCTCACCATGAGATGGCTGGTACAAGGCTTCCTGGGGCTAACTGTGGAATTTTAACTGAGTTTTGAACGCCTTCCCGGAAAGGACAATGGCAGACAATGCAGAGAAGCAAAGCTGAGATCACACAGATATTTCAAAACATATTTGATGACACAGCCGGAAGGCCAAGAAGAACTCGAAGGAAAGGAATGCTGTGTGTGTGGATAAGAGCAGTCTGTTTTGCTAAAGATCACCCAGGAGGTTTCTGAGCTCAGCACAGAATGTGTGCTAAGTAGACACCTGGAGAAGCTGCCTCAGAGAAGAGACAGGCAAGGCCAGAACAGAGCAGACCCTTCTCCTCACCGCTGGGGAGAAACACACAGGCTCAACCAAGCTTGCTCTCAGACTTGCACTGACTCTGGTCCAGCAGATACATTAAGATATAAAAAAAGAAAAAATTTGCTTAAATAGTCAGGCATGGCAGTCATGGGTACAATCCCAGCTTCAAGAGACTGAGGCTGAAGGCTCCCAAGTTTGAGGGCAGCTTCAGGAACTCGGTGAGGATCTGTTACCAAAGAGGCTCGAGTTATAGCCCAGAACTACTTCCTTATGTTAACGACCAGTCTCCTCTCTCTCTCTCTCTCTCTCTCTCTCTCTCTCTGTCTCTCTCCCTCCCTCCCCCCTTCCTCTCTCCCTGTCTCT
>PVJA010054576.1:0-11490 GCA_004027025.1 Myocastor coypus
AAAAAAAAAGTGCCCTTGTGAAACTCTGGGAAATATATGACAATGCCTTTGAATTCATATCTGAAAAATTAGAACAATGGAATTTTGAAGACACTGGTTTTACACAATTAGCTCAGTAGAAATAAGGTATTTCTTCATGATGTATGTTTTCTCAACTCCATGATTTTATAGATAAGAAAAACCAAGTTTAAATGGCATACAAGGTGCGGTGTATATCAAGACTCTAACCCAGATGTTTTGATTCTTGACTGTGGTGTTACATTTAGAAATAACACATCATGTTATTCTCCACAGGTATGGCACTACTTCACCATGTACGAAGTTCCCCAATGTTACAGTTGTTTAAAAAAGAGAATGGAAAATATTTTGAAAATAATTGTGGTAGATTGACAACTGCTGGTCAATGTGCAAAATCCAGCTGAACTGAGCCAGAGTGGTACAGTGTGTGTGAGGCCCACCGGAGGACGGCCAACAAAACAGAAAGGAAAACTGGACATAAAGAATGACACTGTAGGGAGCCGTTGGTTTTCCTGGGGCTGCTCTTGATTCTCTTAGAGGACACTGTCATGCTGGCCTTCCTGGGGGACTCTGTTCTTCTCATCTTAAAAAGAGCTTGGGAGCTCAGTGTCCCTGGGAATGGCTGTGGTTCACTTTAAGGAGCCCTGGTCCTTACTCTGAGCCTTGTTTCCTGGCTCTGGAGAGGAAGATGGTGCACAGCTCAGTCTCCTGGAAAAGCACATAAGCACATCTCTACATCAGCTTTCCTTATGGGAACTCAGCTTCAGGGTGTTACCCCGGGATCCAGGCTCTCGGCTTGATTCTGCGTGGACAGATTTCTTGTACTGACTTTCTATAGTCTTCTTTGGGCAACTATTTTCAAGTAATCTTATAAAACATGTGCCCTGTATTGTATTGTTCTCCTTTCAAAACCCCAAACTACAAAAATTTTAAACAGCCAACCTAAACAAGGAGTAGCTGAATATCTTTGAGATATTTTGGAAAGTGCATGGTTCCATGAGTACTTTGTAACAAGAGCTGGTACCTTTCTGCTGAGTAATCTAGGAATCCCCTCCCTTACCTGTACTCTTGTCTTTAAGGATGTAATTACTAGAAGACTGTAATTTCAGAAGTGGCTAACCACCACAGTCTCATAAATAGGAAGGCATCAGGAATGGATATTTCATTCCTTTTATTTATTTTTTTTTTTCTGGGATCTTAAGGAAGGGTCTACAGGATACTCAGTGTCTCACTACTAGATTGGACTCATAGTAACCTGCCTGTTTACAGCCTCCCAAGAGCTAGGATTACAGATCCATGCCACCACACCCAATCTCAATTGCCATCTCAGCATACCCCAGAGGCAGGGCTGGCAAGGTATGCTGGGGATCAAATCCTGGCTGCTGCACTTTGCTGCAGTAGTCACTTTAATCCCCTGAGCAATTTGGCCATCCCAGGAACGGATGTTTCAAAATGCCTTATTCTTGCTAGTAAATTCACGTAGAATTAAAAATGCATTTGCATTCTACCTCAAGTTGAATTACATGATTATATGCAGTGATTATCTCATTTGTACTTTTTAAATAAATACATAAGACTAAATATAAAATTGAAAATATTCACTGCTGATTTATAGCATTGCAGCAGTTTAGCCTGGTTATGTGAATGTTTTATAAGTTGTAAATCATAAAGTAGTTATTTAAATGTTTTCAAGATCATAAATCATATTAATTTCATTCACTCCTATGATAACATGCATAACTATTTTGTACTACGGCAGGCTGGCATCAGTTTTCCCCAAATGTCATTAAAATAATGCTCCAAAGTCATGAGTCTCAAATTAATAAGAATCAGTAGCCAATATGTGCCCCTTTCAAAGACACAGAAATAGTTGTAACAAATTATACCTTGAACATCCTCCTGGGCTCATTGCAGCTTTTTAAGAATTTTTTATTTTATTTTATTTATTTATTTTTTTTTTCTTGTTTCAGAACCCTTGTTTGTTTATTCACTCATTTTCATGGCCGGCTCAGCCTACCCCGAGGGCAGGGCTGGCACAGCATGTGGTGCCGGGGATCGAACCGCAGTCCCTGAAGCCGCCCAAGCTTCCCCAAACAGGCGTTTTAGACCACTGAGCCATCCCGCTGGGCCCCATCATTGCAGCTTTTTAAAGCAAACTGTTGTTAGACATGGCCTTCTAAGCCCTGCTGGTAAATCAATACCTTAACAATTTTATTTTCTGTCTTTCACTCCCAAAGTACTGAAGAGTTGTCCATAAGAAAGGACTCTTGCAGAGGTGGTTCTTTTATCCTGTAGAGTGCTGCCATGCTTTATTGATCTATTTTTTTTTAAACAAGGAATTGGACCTAAAAACTTTCAGTATAAGGCCTGTGCTTCATTTTCTATGCCCAATGAAAAGGAACAAAATAGAACAAATGGAACTGCAAACCATAACACTAAGACTCCTTATATCCTACATTAAATATAACCTCAATTTCTCTGTAATTGTTGTGATTCTATAGTTCTGACAGGCAAAAAAGCTGATAAGTCTGATGTGTATACAGTATGTTTCGCAAGGAAGCAGAGAGAGAGAGAGAGAGAGAGAGAGAGAGAGAGAGACTGAGGACATGAATGTTCTATAGAGTCTGAATGACATTTTGTGCCTCACTTCTGCTTACAATCTCAGGACATCATTTATTCAACATAAGAAATTAGACTATGTTAAATGAAACTATAAGTAGATTATTAGACAATAATTCTCATCATTTTGTGAGGAAATTTAATACAAAACTAGATAACCATTGCCAGATCCTTCATATTATCTGGTAATGTGAAATATTTTCTATTTCAGCACTATGAGTTCTACTAGGGTCAGAGGCATATACTTGAGGGAAGTTTCATCAGTAATAATAATAATGATGACAATAATAATAACAACAATAATAATATAAAACATATCCTGGATGTAGACATTACAAGTTTTATCTTATCTTGATAATTCCACAATATTAAATATTTTTTCATTTGTCAACAGTTAGAGATTATCTCTAGTAAAATGAGTGGTACTAAAGATCAGTTGCAAGTCTTAAATGTGTATAAAGTTGTAGAAATAGGGTTTAAACATCTAACCCTTCGGCTGGGGAGATACTTGGTGGTTTAAGTGCCTATTTGACAAGTGCAAGAACCCAGGTTTGATCCCTAGTACCACACGGAGCTGGCCTTGCTGATCCCAAAACCGGGAGTGAAGGTACACACCTGTAACCCCAGAGCTGGGGAGGCTGAGACAGGAAGATCACTATGAGTCTGAGTTACACAGCATGACATTGTAACAAATGAATATATCACCATATATAACAGAATTCAGTATGAGACAATTTTACTCCAACTCTTGAGGGGAAAGAGTTATTTCTCCATGCACCTCTGACTATTGGTGATGACTAATATTTATCAGAAAACACCTAGTAGTTGTAGGTGGCCAAACTGGGCCACATTAAAGAAATGCAAATGTTGTGTTCCCCGTACTGTGGAATCACGAGCCCTACCTCACCTGGGGATACTTGACATACCTCACTTATGGTTTTAAAACCCCAAGAGGCATTGCTGCACATCTGCAAATGTGCTCTTCCATTGCTGAGTTAGTTTCCGATGCGCTTGAACTTGCGATAGGTGATCGATGGCCATAAACATTGGGAGATTACCACACTGCCTGAAGATACTTCTGTCTGTGTAAATCATGTAGTCAAGTCTGAGAATGGTCCAGAAAAATGTTGTTATCTTCAGACAATCCAGGTCTGAACCTCAAAGTGAATATTCCAAGATTTGGGAGTCACCCTTTCATCTTTTCTAGACTGGTGGTAGTGTTTCATAAACATTGGCCAGTGCACGTTTTTGGCATTCTGTTCACAGTAGCTCTCCAGGGTTCCCAAAAGCATTGGTCATTGGGTCTAGAAACATTCCCTTGGCATTTGTTGTCTCATGGTAGAAGACATAAGGTGAAGAGCACCCTGAGATGGAAATTGAAGACTGGGCATTGTGGCATGCACCTGTAATCCCAGTGCTTGGGAGGCTGAAAATAGGATAATCACTACAAGTAAGATCTATGTAGTGAGACTCTGTAGACGCTACAGACCTTGTACCAAATGCATTAGTAACAATAATAATAATAATAATAATAATAATAATAATAACAATAATAATAATGTTTATAGTAAACTGGTATTCTGATTTTCTATTCAAATTTAATGGACTACAAGTTTCTCTTAATTTTTATTATATAAACTTGGATTTTCATAAAATTTATTTGTTTTATTATTTATTTGTTTGTTTGTTTGGTATGAGGTCTCGCCACGCAGCTCAGACTCATAGTGATTCTCTTGTCTCAGCCTCCCCATTGCTGGAATTACAGTGATGCCCAGTTTGGTGGCCAGCACGGCATGCTCTTCCCCGGCCTGCAAGGCATGCAACACCAAACCCTCCCACTTGCCAGGCAGGCACTTGGACCACAGAGCGATCTCCTCAGCCCCTATTTGTTTTCCTATAAGCACAGCCAACCAATTCATGCAATCATTGTCAATCTTCTATGGTAGTTTTTAGGGATTGACTGAAGAGAGCAGCAGAAAACAAAGATTACTGGATAAGGAATCAGAAGCCCTAGGTTCCCCTATTCTCTGTGTAATTAACAATAGATGGTTTAGTTTAGAGCTTATTTCAAAACTTCTGAAAATTAGACGAGGTAAAATATAACAAACTGTCCCACAGCTAGTGTTATCAGTTGCTCGACAAATATCGGTTGCTTCTCTGTGTCTGAAGTATGTATTTTGTGGGGAGGAAGAAGTTTGGCTTGATTTCTCCTTATGTCTAAATAGTTCATTATTTGCATAATATCGATGTCCACTAACCACTAAAATATCCTCAGACTTCTCAGTAGAGCGTTTCCACAGGCTCTTTATTAGACTCTGTAACAAAAGAGCTGATAAGGTGAGCCGAGTGGCATGTTTGCTCACTGAAGTGTGTGGAGGCTCCTGTACAGCAAAGAGCCCCAAAGACAGCACTTCCTCTGTTAATGATGCCAACACAAATAAAATGTTAAAAATAAATTGCAAGAAATCACAGTGGGAAATGAAACCTACCAGGTGGGAGAGCACGTGAAATTAATGTGAACACCAAACACCTGTAAAATTGATTTGGCTCCATAAGTTAAATGCAAATGGAGAAATAGCATCTGGGATGTGCACGCGCATGTGCACGTGTGCACACATGTGCATGTATGCACACGCGTGCACACACACACACCCTTTTATGTGTGTACATCTTCTTTTCACAGTTCCTTTGAAAATTCTCATGAATAAATAAATATAAATAGGTTGTTTTCATCATTTGAGTTCAAATTTTTAGCTGAAATTTAAAACTAAGTGTAAGCCTGCACATGTAGCGACAGGCTTTAAAGAGCCTGGTAAACAGGGACCCTCCTGAGCCAGCTCACACTTGCTGTGCTGTTGAAGTTTTCTCACTCACAGAAGTTCAATCATTTTTGTCTCATCTTATCTATCGAATCTGTTCATACTTTCAAACTTATAAGTCCCCTTTTTATCACCACTGTTGGATACCATGATATCTTTTTCATTTCCAAAGCTTTGCTGAGTGATTTGCAGTGAAATATTTTTCTGGCTGCTCTCCTAGATAATCCTTACACAACCAACAAGATCCAGCTTCAGTATGTTCCACTAAGCTTCTCCTTCATCTCTTCTTCTTCTTCTTTTTTCTTTCTTCGTCTTCTTCTTTTATTTTTTATTTTTTTAATTTATTTTTTCTTTTAATAAGCAATAACAATGGGACAGTTTCCCAACACATTAGTGGGACAACCACAGTAATAAATACAATTCACATTGTCATCTTCATGGTAGTTGTTTAGAGTACAAGATGCAGACATGATAACTTTTCTAAACACTATTAGTACAAATATTTCCTCTCACTGAGCTACAAGAAAGTAGTTGTGTACATAGTCCAATATTCCATAATAGTAGTGGGTGATCAGCAGAACTGGCAATGTCAGAAGCTGTTGCTTTGAGCCTTTTACAGCTCAGCATACTTATCTGGCTTTACTTTTTATGCCTCATGGTTAAACTTTTCTGCTGGATGGTTAAAGGTAAGTTAAAGCAAGGCCTATATAACAAAATGTATAACTTTTGTATCCCTCAAGATCAGTCAAATCCCCTCAGGATTTACCTTGAAACTATGTACAGTATTTTGTAGAACTGTTGTCAGTGTCAGCCTTCTGGATGAGACACGGCCATTACTTGACCAGTTTGCTCTCTGTGAAAGCCTGAGAGAATATTTTCCCTCCAGGTGACTCTTTTAGGCACACTATAGTTCAATGATCCCTTTCCTCTGTGGCCCCATAATCTCCTTGAACAGAAAACTTGGGACTCCACTGAGTTATAGGATGTTACAGCACAGGTTCTCTTATGTCCTGAGTCCTCACCGACCTTGAGCCAACACATATTTAGCTCGCTCCAAGGAAAAGTGGCACAGAGCAGAAAACAACATTTCGTGATGGCAGCAAAGTGCAAGAGAGCGAAAGTCAAGGTAGCAGCAGCCCAAGCAGCTCACTTACCATCCTTTCTTACATTGAAATGCAAATTGCCTACCCCAGGGGAGGTGAAGCACCCATTCTTACAATAATCAATTACAAATTCCAGAAGCACTCCCAGGACTGCAGGATGCTTTAGGGGGATGTATATGTATACACAAACCATAACAATCGTGATCAATTGCAAAAGTAAGTCACATAACAAGGAGCTTTGAATTCAAAGCAAGAGCTTCCCCTATAGGGGTTGGGTTAATGATTCTTCTTTGCTTTTTCAAAGTGACTGATACCTTTTTAGAACATCCATCCCTGACATCAATCCCCATGGAGGTAGGGGTCTTCATTTTTAAAATGTTTTTTCTTTAGGTCTGACCCACCTTGCAGGTGCTGGCCTCTCCCACAGTTGCAAGGTACCTTGTCTTCCATATTGGGTTCTTTGAGGACCTAGCCCTGTCTGACTGCCTGTAATATTTCTCTTTAGTTCAGCTGCCTACGAAATCATGCCCGTTTAGTCTAAACCATATTTGTGTTTTCTAAATTAGTGTTTTACTTGTACAAATGTAGGTCCGGCCAAATAGCTGAGCAGATTAAAGTGCCTGTAAGCAGGTACAGGGGCCAGAATTCAATCCCTGGGCGTGTTATGCCAGTCCTGGCCCTGGGGTTCACTGAAGTGGTAATTAAGAGTGGGCATGGTAGAATGCACCTGTAATCCCAGCTTTTGAGAGGCTGTAAACAGGTGGATCACTTGGAATCCAGTCTGGTAGTGAGAACCTAAACACCCTGTAGACCATTTCCTAAAAAATACAAAAAAAAGAAATATTGTACAAATGCTTGGGGTATTGTAATATTGTGCTACATGTAAGCAATGTGAATAGAAAACATTGCGATTTTTAATATTACATCATTTTGAACATTCAAAAATTGATTAACACACAATAATTGTAGTTATCTATGCATCCAGTGACATTTTAATATTAGAATACAGTGTGTACTGCTGAAATCTGGGTGATTAATATTTCCATCTTAGCACTTTGTGTTTGGAGACTTTCAACTCTTCTGTAGTTATGGGGAGCTGGGGAGATGGCTCCGAGGCACAAGTGCCTGCTGGGCAAGTGCAAGGTCGTGAGTTTGAACCCCGGTCCCACAAAAGCAAAACAAAACAAAAAAAAACTCTTCTGTAGTATTTATGCATAAAATAGCTAGCAAATATTACAACCTAACATTGTCCCTCTAGTCTGTGGAACACTGGACCTTAACATTTCTATCTAAGATATATATAATATATAATATATATATATATATATATATATATATATATATATATCCATTTCTTCATTCATCCATTAATGGGTATCTAGATACAATCTTACCTATTCGGAATGATACAGCAAAAATATTGACATTCAGATAGTTTGGAGATATGCTTATATAATTTCCTTTGGCTATATACCCAGAAGTGGCATAGTTGGCTCATATGGGAGATTGATTTTTCCAGATTCTTGTAAAACCCCCACACTGTTCTTCCCAGTGTCTATTCTAATTGACATTCCCACCCACAGTGTACTAATTTACATTCCCATCAGTAATGCATGAGATCTCCCTTTTCTCAAAACCCTCCCAGCATTTGTTATCTTTTGTCTTATGGAAATAGTCATTCCGAATCAGGCAAAATGCTATCCTGTACTTTTGTACATTTCCCTGATGGCTAATAAAATGAATATTTTTCATAAATTTATTGGCTATTTCAATTTCTTCCTTGAGAAGTGTTGATCCATGCAAGTTAGCAGAATCTTAAGGACATTTCTAATTATTGTGTAGAGATAAAACAAGAGATTATATTTGATTTCAATAAGGAAACTAAAAAGATACAAAAAAGTCTAATGTTCTCAAAAAAATCATTCTTTTCTGTGTGCTGTAGGTAGACAGTACTGGCTCCTTTTAAACATGGAAGAACCCAAACAAAAGAGACTATGTTTCTATGACACAGAGGTAAAGTAAAATAATAAGAGAACTAACCTATCTCCCTTTTATACTGCATTTATTTCTGGGGCTCAAGCCTCTACTATGTTTATTTTAAAATATATTTGGACCAAAAGTGACAGAAAAGGCCTAGATGAGGCCGTTCTTACTTCAGGTGTCAGGCTCACTAAGTAATTTTCCACAGATGAGCAATTTCCAAAACTGACAACGAAATAAAAGTAAGAAAAATACAGTGTAAACTCCTATGTTGAAAATAATTTCACAGATAGCTGTAGTTCAATATCATTATTTTTTGAAAAGTAGTTTATTTATTTGATACAGGGTCTCGTTGTGCAGCTTGGACTCATAGTAATATTCCTATCTCAGCCTTTCTTGTACTGGGATTACAGATGTATGCCACCACATTGAGTTTTGGGCTGGCACAGCACACCTGGGGTTCTGGAGCCAGCACAGCATGCCACATCAGGGATCTAACTAGGGTCCTTTCTTTGCACTTGGCAGCGGTCCATGCCCAGCCCTACAGTGCAATATTAATGTTCAGTAGATAAGAGTATGGTTTACATCTTGCCTTTGCTTCTTGACGATTGAATACCATCCTTATGCAAGATCTATTTTTATCATGTATGTTAGCAGTAGCAGCTTTGCTAAGGAAAGATTAATTAAGCCCAATAAGAAGAAAGCAAAAACAAAGAAATGGGCCTAAACCAAACTAAACAGAAAATATAGCCACAAAATATCAGCGTGCAGCACAGTCAATCTACAGAATGAGGGAAAATATTTGCAAACTGAAATGCAGTTGATGTCTATAATATAGAGAAAACTCAGACTCAACTACAAAAGAAGAAAAATAAACAATGGACCTAATAGACATTTCTCAGAAGATGGCGTAGAAAAATCTAACATGTATATGAGATAATGCTCAGTATGACTAATCCTCAGAAAATTGTAAATCCAAACCTTGATGTGATTTCACCACACCTCAGGAAGTAGTTATTTTATTATAAAAATATATAAATCTAAGCATGTGCTAAGGGGGATGTACAGACAAGGCGACATTTGCACCTTTTTTTGGTGGGATATAAATTAGGACTGTGTGAAAAAAAAATAAATAAAAATAAAAAAAATAAAAAATAAAAAAACCGGGCGTGGTGGCTCACGCCTGTAATCCCAGCACTTGGGAGGCTGAGGCAAGAGGATTGGTGCGAGTTCGAGACCAGCCTGGGCTACAAAAGTGAGTGCAGGACCAGCCTCAACTGCATAGCGAGACCCTGTCTGAAAAAGACAAAAAAAAAAAAAAAAAAAAAAAAAAAAAAAAAAAAAAAAAAAAAAAAAAAAAAAAAAAAAAAAAAAAAAAAAAAAAAAAAAAAAAAAAAAAAAAAAAAAAAAAAAAAAAAAAAAAAAAAAAAAAAAAAAAAAAAAGAAAAAAATAAATAAATTAGGACTGTGTGAACAGTCTTGAAAAAGTTAAACATAAAAACTAGTATATGACCAAGGAACCTCATTAATTTGTATCTCCAAAGGAAAGGAAACCAATATGTTAAAGGGATGGCTATGTTTTTATGTTTGCAGTGACACTTCTGTCTTTCTTTGTTTCTTTATTTTAATATTTAGGGGCTTTGTTAACAGGTGCTTGCAGCTTATTGACTTTTTGGAAAATCAAGTTGTAAACTTTTATTACAAATTAAAAGTGAAGTTCTTAAAAAAGTCTCAACTTGACCAGATATGAAACAATTTAAAAGCTTTAAAGGTGTATTGAGAAAAATCAGGCCTTTAAAAAAAAATCTTTTTGTCATTGCCAAAAAGAGACGTCGTTAGGTAAAAATAATAAAAACCGCATGCTGCATAGATAATGCAGACAGTTCTAGTTGTCGGGTCAGTGGGCAAACAGTAAGCACTTAAGGTCTTCAGTTCCAATCTCTTGTTCATTTCTTTTCTTTCTTTCTTTCTTTTTTTTTCTTGTTTCAGAACTTTTGCTTGTTTGTTTATTTTTATGGCCGGCTCAGCCTGCCCTGAGGGCAGGGCTGGCGCATCCTGTGGTGCCGGGGATCGAACCGCGGTCCCTGTAGCCATCCAAGCTTTCCTAAGCAGGCGCTTTAGATCGCTGAGCCATCCTGCCAGGCCCCTCTCATTCATTTCTTTTTTTTTTTTTTTTCAGTGACAAAATGAACACAAAAAAATTTATTCAAGTAAATTAACCAAACAACCCCAATCAAAATACAAAATCAAAAAGAAAAAATAAATAAAAACAAGAAAATCCTAAAGCTATAAGCCAGATAGCCCAGGAGACTAAAGCACCTGCTTAGGCAGAATGTAGAGGCCAGGGTTCGAACCCCAGCATGACGTGCCAGCCCCATCCCTGGGGCTCACTGAGATGGTGATTGAGATTGGACGTAGTGCTGTGCGCCTGTAATCCCTGCACTTGGGAGGCTGAAAACAGGAGAATCAGTACAATTTGGATCTCCATAGAGAAATCCTGTAGACCTTGTACCAAATACATTTTTTAAATTTTTATTTATTTATTTATTTATTTATTTTAGTTTATTTTTTTCTTGTTTCAGAACCTTTGTTTGTTTATTCACTCATTTTTATGGCTGGCTCAGCCCACCCCCAGGGCAGGGCTGGTGCAGCATGTGGTGCTGGGGATCGAACCACATTCCCTGAAGCTGCCCAAGCTTTCCCAAGCAGGCGCTTCAAACCACTGAGCCATCCCGCCGGGCCCCCAAATATATATTTTTTTTCAATTCTTTTATTGTTTAAATTTAACAATGGTTATATTACATATTTTCATCATCGGATCAGTTTAGATTAATACATATAGGTATATAAGATTGATCAAACAATTAAACATTAACCTTTCTAAATCCACATTACTTTTTTTTTTCTTTTCCCCCTTTTTTTCTTTGAAAGTTGACATATTGCATATTGTC
>PVJA010054577.1:0-11526 GCA_004027025.1 Myocastor coypus
ATCTCAGCAGCTCCTCTCTAGAAATCTTCAATTTCAACAAAATTCTCTCCACAAGTGTGTTTCCCCTTCCCCTTCATATTTTCTTTATACTTTCCCCCATCCTTTCCATATCTATTCAATTTGTGTTACCCACCATTCTTTTATGTTTGTATCTTAGGGAAGGGTCTACAGGGTGGTCAGGGTCTCACTACTAGATTGGCCTCATAGTGATCTACCTGTTTACAGCCTCCCAAGAGCCGGGATTATAGGTGTGCGCCACCACGCTGAATCTCAATTGCCATCTCAGCACACCCTGGGGGTGGGGCCAGCACAGCAGACCTGGGATCAAAACCTCTGCCCCTGTACCTGCTTGCAGGCCCTTTAATCCACTGAGTTATTTGGCTGGACCAAAACCAAGTTCTTTGTTATTTATTTCTTTCTTTCCCACCATTCTTTATTATTATTATTTTTTTTTTTTGCGGTACTGGGGATTGAACTAAGGACTCTGCGTTTTTCAGCCAAGCACTTATTCTGCTGAACCAAATCCCAGCCCACCCACCATTCTTTAAATCATACTAATTTCCATCCCTAAATTTACCTAATTTTAACATCTTTATAATAATTTTCTTCCCATCTGTTTTTAACTTTTTCTCATCGTTTATGCAAGTATACATTCTTGTTAAACTCAATGCAAGCAGTATAGGAAGATGTACATATTTTAAACATGTCAGATTGAAAAACAACTTCTGTAAAACACTGATGGAGTTATTTTCATGAATGTCTGTCCTTTGCTGGAGACTGAACAAGCGAGGCAAGTGCTTATCCACTGAGTCACATCCCCAGCCCTGAATATACTTTTATAAAACTGAACTGTCATATACTCTTATTTTTTAAGTATTTAGTGTAATTATTTATAAAAAAAAAGACACAAAAAAGAACAATGAAAAAACTGCTAAACTTTTCATTGAAGTTATTTTTATAAAAAGATTCTCTGAGGCTAAACAAATTAATTAATTACACTAAACTTTTTTTGTGTGTGTGGTACTGGGGATGAAACTCAGGACCTGGTGCTTGCCAGGCAAACACTTATTTTACTGAGCTATTTCCCTGGCCCAATTATATTAAACTTTGAAGTATATTTCTATGCAAGTGCCTTGCTCATGCCAGGCCAGTGCTTGATCAGTGAGTTATACTCAGCAATTTGGTTTTTAAAACAGTCTCCCTAAGAGCCAACCAGATAGCTCAGCAGACTAAGTGCCTGCTTAAGCAAGTGTAGGAACTGGGATTTGATCCTTGACACCACACCGGCCTTTGGGTGCTCTGAGCTGGTGACAAGTTTGGGTGTAGTAGTGTACCCCTATAATCCCAGTGCTGGGGAGGTTGCAATTAGGCAGATCACTATGAGTCTGAACTGTGTAGTGAGACCAAAATACATAATTTTTTTAAAAAAAGAAAAAAAAATAGGAACAGTCTCCGTAAGTTCCCCAGGCTGGTTTGGCATCCTTCTGCCTCAGGCTCTGAGGAGCTCAGATCACAGGCATGTGCTGCAGTGCCTCAGAAGGCACTGAAGTTTGACTCTGCCAGCGTTTTTGTGCTTAATAGCTAAGAGAGGGCATCCTCTCCCAGTGCCGAGAAGCAGAGGTTCTTCATGAACCTTCATCAGCCCCAGCATGCAGAGCTCCTCCTTCTAGCATCCTGAAAGCATCTGTGCCTTGCAGTTGGTTTTTTCTGCCCTGAAAGTATCTGTGGTGTCCCCAGGTCCCCCAGCAGCTGCTGGGAGGACTTCTGTGTTCCATCCCTCATATAGGGCACCAGGGGGCACCCTACTCCTTCCTACGGCACCTTGCCTTTTCCCTTTGACCAGAGCATAAGGATCAGAAGTAAGGACAGGTCGACAACCCCAGGATGCAAAACGCCTTGACCAGAGTTTGGATTTTGTCTAAACTATAGTTCATACCTCTGGCATTGTTATATAGGGAAAACTAAATTACTTCTTTTTTTTTTTTTTCATTTTATTTATTTTTCTTTCTTGTTTCAGAACTTTTGTTTGGTTATTTATTTTTATGGCCGGCTCAGCCTGCCCTGAGGGCAGGGCGGGCGCAGCATGTGGAGCCAGGGATTGAACCACGGTCCCTGCAGCCGCCCAAGCTTTCCTAAGCAGGCGCTTTAGACCACTGAGCCATCCTGCCGGGCCCCAACTAAATTACTTCTGACATTAAAGTAATCTCAAGACATCTTGGAGACCTTGTGAACCCAAAGTATGCACCAGCTGCCCCTGTGTTTCATTCCCCCCAATGGTGGTCTGAACCCAACATGTTCAGAGTCAATCTGATGAACTGGTTGTAAGTGAATTTAAGAGTGATCCAGAAGTATATTTTGGCCTGGGTAGGGAGTTCAATATTTTCAAGTAGCCAAAGATCCTAAGGTCTTTGCCCCTGTGCTGGCTAACACCTGAGCTCATGATTACATCAATGGATACATACAGTTCAACAGGACAAGGGACAGTGGCAGAAATCCAAGAGTTCCACCTGAGGAGAGGTTGGGAGTTGATGAGGAAAGGGCTTTCAGGAAAGAACACACAGGCCCAGCCTTCTGAGCAGGAAGGGGGCTCCAACATTCCCATGTGGACTCAGGATGCCTGTTCCTGGTCAGGACCAAGAGCTTTGTGGCCAACACCTCACCTCCTGCAGCTGCAGCCCATATGGTTGCTGTCCCTACTCCTGGGTGCAGCAGAATGCCTGACTTTCACAGGTACAAAAGGGACCCTTGGAGTTTCTGGATCTGGGGAGTCTGCCAGGAGAAGGGGCACCATATCCTCAGGGTTTTGAACTCTGGAGAGAAATCCTGAAGGAACAGAGAGATCTGAAGCCATCATGCAGGAAAGCAGTATCTTCCTGCCTGAGAGGGCGCAGAAGCCCAGGTCTCTTTGCAGCAGCAAACAGCAACGCCAAAACTAAAACCCCACCCAGGGCTTCGAGAGAGATTTATTGAACACGGACCAGCCTGACCTCAAAAAAGTCAGGCCCTGACGCCAGGGATAGCATGGGTAGCCCTCTTCCTGAAGCCCCTTGTGCAAACAAGGAAATAGCCTAAGCCTTTTTCATGTCTCACCTCCTTATCTCCTGTCATAAGCTTACACAGGATCCGTTGTGATTGCCTTCATCATCACCACTATACTACAAACAAACAATGGGAGACCCACACCGGGTGAGTGACTTACCTGAGGTTGCACCTCCTAGCCACAGTCTGCATTCAAACAACTTCATTGTTAAGGTTCAGAGGTGCCTTTCATTCCCAACTGCCCAGTCCCAGATCCTTTCCCTATTTGCCTTTTTAGTTTAGGCTGGCATTGAACTAGGAAACTCCTACCTCAGCCACCTGAGTGCTGGAGTAAAAAGTGGTAGTACGGTCATGCAATGGACTATTACTCAGCAATCAGGAATGAACTACCAGTATGCTGCAAAACACGGAGGAATAAAGGCATTATGCTAATTGGAAGGAGGCAGGCACCAAATACTACATACTCTGTGATTGCATTTTTATTTCTTTCTAGAAGGGGGAAAACTAGTGTCAGAATCCATATCACTATGGCCTGGCCTAGGGGCATCCAAAGGGAAGGAGATAGATGCCAAAGAGTACAGTGGAATGCTTTGAAGTGAGGAGAATACTTTATATCTTATTGGTACTTTTGACCTGAATGCCTTGGGAATGAACAAAACATGTCGCCTTTCACAGGTGGAGAGAATGTGTGATTCGTGAGCCAAGGCCTGGACCCTGTGTTGCAAGGGCAACACAGATTCTGGTATGGATGGATCCCAGATGTCATACCCTGCCTACAGAGGCCCTCTGATGTCCACCACCAAGGACAGGAGAGAGGTGGGTCTCATCACAAGTTCCTTTCTGGTCAGTTACCCAGGAGACAACAGGCTGCGGTGGTACCTACACCTACAGAGTCACTCACACAGAAATAGATAGGCGTGGTTCTCAGCTGCACAGAGCAAATACTTCCAAAGCAAAGTAAAATGCTGGAGACCAGGTCTGGTGGGAAGAAGCAGGGAGTTGGGAGGGGACAGACATGAGAATCTGCACAGAAGAAATGGCACATGAAAGTCCTGAGGCAGGAGGGAACAAGAGTCATTCCTCAAGGACTGGCCACTCTTTACAACTGAGATTTAATTTATATGCAGTGAAATCCATTTTTTTTTGGGGGGGGGTCTTTTTGAAACAGGGTCTCGCTATGCAGTTCAGGCTGGGCTTGAGCTCACTTTGGTAGCCCAAGCTGGTCTCAAACTCGCACCGATCCTCCTGCCTCAGCCTCTCGAGTGCTGGGATTACAGGCATGCGCCACCACACCCGGCTGAAATCCATTTTCTAAAGTATGCAACAGCATTGTCTTGCATTTCTTGGAGAAAAACTTTAACATTTCTACAAGTATACTGGGGTCATGCATATTTCCATTTTTTACATTGGAATGAGAACCTTTTGGCCTGTCATTTCCCTAAAGATACTGCGTGAGATTCCTCACCTTCTATTCCTGTTTGCGTTTTGCTCTTAAAAAACCTACACCAGAGAGTCAGGTGTTGATGGTCCCTGTTTAGTTGCTGAGCTTGAGACATGGTCCTAAGATCAGACTGTGGGGAGCTACACTGGAAGAGCTCAGTTGCTAGTTTTTCTTTGAATCGTTGGAAACACTCATCCCTTAGGTCCAGGAACCATAGCACTTCTGTGTGTGTGTGTGTGTGTGTGTGTGTGTGTGTGCGCGCGCATGTGATTTGTGTGTGTGCGTTATCCGTTCTGCATCCTCCCCCTCCTTGGTAACCAGTGTCACTGGCATGGTTTTCTCTAGGTGCAGAACCTGAAAGAACTGTGTGGGCAGACACTGCTCATTGAAACTCTTCCGAGAGAAATGCTGAAGAGAGAATGAAGAGACTGACAAAAGTTACAAAGACTTGTTTTATCAGAGCCAGCGTCAGAGCAGGATATCCTGGCTGTGGCAGGACTGAGATCTGAGTTCCCACGGAATGAAAGCAATTGTTCACCAACTCCCAGGACAGAATGCTGGACCAGCTGGCATCACCTGGGATATCTGAACTGTCTTTCAACAGATGCCTACTCCCAGGCTCACATATCCTGTCAAGTCCAGCAGCTTCACGGGGAAGGACTGACAGCCTCACTGGGGTGACTGAACCCCTCTCCTACTTTAACTGTCAGAGGCAAGGAATGAGTGTCATAGATTCTGAGTTTTCCCATTGGCTATACTTGGCCTTGAAGATGATTCTAGCTTCTCATGAATATGGGATGAGTCATGGCCCACACAGAGACCAAAAGTAGCTTGGTGTGGCCTCAGGTGACCAGGACCTCCAGAGCATGGCTGAAGTAGCTGCACACCTAGGCTCAGGTTGCCTTGGGGGCCGGGTGGGCAGGTAACAGCCTACCAGCAGTTCCTGCTCTGTGGCAATGTGAGACAAAAGCCTGATCAGTCTTGAGGGAGCAAAGAGCAAGAAACAGAGCCCAGGGAGAGCTGTTGTCTTGTAAATTCTGGCCCTTGGGGATACAAGGTCACAGGTAACAGCATGTGCTGGAGATGCCCTGCCTATTCTTTCACCCTTCACCTGGGAAGTTATAGCTAGTGTTATGTGAATTTAGTTAGGTGCTGCCGGGAGGCAACATAGATAGCAGTTTGCTTACATCAAATTACCATATTAGTTATGCACATTCCCTTGGCCTGTTTTTAGCCCTCATATAGATGTGAGAAGTTGCAGTGTCTGGACTCACTTTGAGTGAGGTTAAGCTCTTGTAGTCCTCTGCAGCTTTATTAATCCAGTCTTCCCGTGGTTTCTTTCGGCTCTAACTGATTTCATACATCACTGCTCCTGAGGGCCTACTTGCTTTCATTGGCCGAAGACATAAGGAAAATAGTAGTAGTTGTTGTAATCATTAGTTTCTGTGTAACACTTTTATGGAACTATATCAAAGACAGTGCATATTATAATAAATCAGGACTGCAAGTGTTTTTGCAAGATACAGCATGAGAAAATTAATCATAAGGCGTTAACTTACCATTGGTATATGTATTCTGTTGATTAGTGTGATGGTAAACAATTTAAATAAAACCTGTTCAAAGTGTACTGGGTTTTTCTTTTAAAAGCCATCTCATTTGCAGCACACATACAAGTAATACCTGTCAAATGCAAAGCTAATGACACCTAGCGACGTGAGGTAGAATTACAACTTCACTGATGAACAGATTAGGGGATATACTTCTTACACTCATACATATACTTCTGATAGTGGGATGTGGTGCCAGCAGTCTCTGCACCTTGCCCCTGGTGGCCCACGGGGCAGAGCTCTCCAGGACCCCACAGCTGCCTGCATCAGTCTAAATCTGAAGGATACAGCAGATACTGTGGAAAAGGAATTTATCTATTTAAAAGGAAGGAATTACTGAGATGAGGACAGGAGAGGGACTGGGGGAGAAAGATGTATCCATGTATATAAGTAAGCAAGATGCCTTGGATAATTGTACTGTGGATTTCTGCTAGTCTTGGAAAAGAGTAGTTAATGCTTAATTTTTTCTCTTCATTTTTTCCCTTTTGTTCCTCTTAATAACTTTTTCTCTTTTTCCAATTTTGCAGACATATAACTGGTAATCTGAAAAACAAATTTTTGAAGATAACACTACACGATACAACCAATACTGTACTGTCTAATTCATAGTATTTTGTTTAGTGAAATTCGGTACCGTTTCTCATTTTTTTCTTTTTTATTACTATTTTGTATTCTCTTTAAGAAATAAAATGCAAAGGGGCTGGGGAGATAGCTTGGTGGCACAAGTGCCTCCCTGGCAAGTGCAAGGTCTTGAGTCCTGCCAACAAACAAACAAATAAATAAATAAATAAAATGAACAAATAATAAAAACTTTAAAAGTGAATATACTTCTGCTTCCTCTGTCCAGGTCTTGTGACGATGGCTCAGCAAAGCCCTGTTCTCCTGTACTGATCTATTCCATACTGTAGGTCTTCAGCTCTTTGGCACAATTCTATAGAGGAGAGAAGCAGACTTGGTGTCCTAGTAATACAATGTGGAAGCAGACGACAGTTCTGAGAAAGCTTTCAGGGAGGCCTTTGTGGCAATTACAGTGCTCCAGAGATGTCCACTGTGCAGCCAGAAGGACTCCTAATTTCCATTTTTGGTAATGTCACGTTTCTTGACCTTGGGCCCAGGGGCAATGAGCTTCCCTCCACAAGAAACATTTAGACAGCAGCTTGTGTAGTGGGTTGTGGGTTTTGTGGTCTTTGACTTTAGTGGGGGTATGACTCCACACCACCAGGCCCCAGTGCAGCCCTGTGACTCTGTGGATGCAGGAGTCAGGGAGAGCTGGGGCAGAGAGCTGGGCAGAAAGTGGCCCAAAGTACATGCTCAGTCTTTCTGCTACTTGGCTGTGTTGGTATCCTGCCCCTTCTGTTCTCCTCTGAAAAGTTTCCACTTTCACTGTCTCTCTGTCCCTTAAGTTTCTATCAGGATTAATTCTAGGATCAATCCTTGCAGTTACTTTCCCTATTAGGGATAGAGCTGGCTGGTCCCACATCATTGACATCACAGACTGAAAGAGTCATATCACTCTCTTAGGCCAACCTAAACCTAACTATAACCCTAGCCCTAACCTTAACCCTAACTCTAGATCTTCTGAGCCCTAGATCTAGCTCAGTGCTAACCCCAAGGCTATCCCTTACCCTCACAAGAAACCTAACACTAACTCCAACTGTAGTTCTATACCTAGCCTGACACTCATTCTAATCCCACAGTCAGTCTTACTCTAACATTAGCTCTAGTGCCAGCCCTGACAATGGCCCCAACCCTAGCCCTAACCCTAACCCTAACCCTAATGCTAGCCCTAACTGTAACGCTAACACAACACATTCTAACCCTAACACAAACACTAAGCCTAGCCACAGCTCTAACACTAACACTTTTTCCATTTTGGAATCCTTTTTTCTCAGAATAAAGGACTTGTGTTAACATTTCTATTAGGCAAATCTGGTGCTATTATAACATTGTTTGCTGAGTATTGGTGGCAGGCTGATGATGGCTTTCACTTGTTTCCATAAAGATGCTGTTCCTGTGTGCCATGGGCTACATTGTTTGCAATGAAACAATATCCACTGCTGTTTTCTTGTGCCCCTAAAGATGGATTGTGAGTTGTTTGACTTTACAGCTGGCAGGTAGTGTGTAACACACCCAACTGGGTGTATCTCTCAAGTGTCCCAGGGTCTTCCTGTTTCACGGAAGTAAAGGGTACTGCACCTGACACCTGGTCCCATCTTCCATGGTCCAGTTAGTCTCCTCTGTCTCCCAGCTGCCATAAAATAAGCAGCTTTGCCCTTCTCCCATGGTGCTTCTGATTTAGAGCCAGCCATGGACTGAGTCTCCTAAAACCGTGACCCTAATAAACCCTCCTCCTCAAGGTGAGGGTGCCAAGTTCTTCTCTCTGCCAGCAAATAAGCAGTACCAGGCAAGTGGAGTGATTTCTGTGACTACATTTGACCATGTGGAATAAGTGCATCTGCAGCAGTTTTAAGGGTGGAATTTGCAGAGGTTAGGAGATGTGTGCTAGAGCAACCCTAGAATGCTATTAGCAGGGTTGAATCGCGGTGGCTGTTGCTGAGGCAGTGGATGATATCAGTATTTTGACGGGTTTATGTTTGTATATGGTCTCCTTTGGTGTTTTTATGAAATGACAGAACAGAATTATAGTTCAAGATGTTTACCACTGGTGGCTCTTGTTTATTAGCAGCAGGACAAACATGGTGGCTGTGAGCATGTCCCTTGGAATGAGACTACTCCCTTTGGTTCACCTTCCTACTTTCTACTCCCATTTCATGGGCCAAGTGATCCTGCCAAGGTCCTTAACTCTAAGGTTCTCAGTTCTCTGTTACATAAATTGAGGGAGTTGGAGTGACCTTGAGCCCTGGTGAGGCTTAAACATAAGCACTGCTCATGGGCTTTGCCAGGTACCTGACACTTTGCAGGTACGCACTGAGTATCAGTGCTAAGATTTTGGGCAGCACACCACACAAAGTGGGATGTTTTGGATAGTGATTTTTATTTTGGTTCCATTGCTGGTGCGTTCCAATGGCTGTGGACCCTGTCAGGGTGAGTGTGCAAATCCTCTCTGCAGGGGTCTCCAGGGCTGCAAGATCTCAGGAAATCCTTCGCTCTTCAGCATGTTTAAGGGATTTGAGAAAATTAATTCCAACTGGGAGACCTGTAAGTTTGAGTTCGCTCATGAAAATCCTGAACACACTTACTTCAAACTCATCCCAGAACCTTTCAGGTAGGGAGTTTCATTTTTCCCTTATATCACAAGGATGATGGTAAAAACAGAGAAACTACCCCAAATCAGGACGGAGCCACCTAATTTTACCAAATAAAGTCTGAAAATCATTTTGAATTGATCTGAACAATCTGGCACACAGTATACCTTTCTTGGATAAGTTGACTCAAATGAGAAGTTATCAAAGCTTGTACCTCGTTTGGAGGCCATTGTCAGGCCTGCCACTCTTTAAGTGGGATCAAGAAACTGTTAAAATCTGACTACCCTGAGCCTCTATATTTGTAAAATATCAAAACTTTTTCTATATTGTTAGGTCCTTGAGACGTCGGGAGAAGGATGAGCCAAGAGTCGGTGCCTCAAAGTGTTATAGAGCTCTTTTATTATAAAGGTGTTATAGCGCTTTTTCTGGCTACGCCGGCGTAGGGTCACCCCCCCCCCCAGGAGAGAGACCCTGAGCCGTGGTGTGCACGGGTTTTTATAGGCTGTCTATGCTAATGAGGGATTCAGCAAGCAGGTTTCACAGAAGCCAATAGCGTACGTTATTCGGGGGATTGGGGGAGGTGATTGGGGTGTTTTGGGATGGTGCAGGTCCTGCGGGCAGCTAATGGAAAGTGAGCCCTTGGGCAGCTAATGGGAAAGCGGTGACTTTATTCTTGACCAGGAAACCAAAGGGGAAATTGGAACCTAAAGGTCTCAGAAAATAGAAAACTTAAGGAAACAGGAACTCACTTGGGTCTTATCAGGATATAGATATAGATATAGATATATGTATATCACTCCTAACATTTCCCCCTCTGCTAGTACCTGGTTTTTATTCTTAAAAACAGGTGTTTTCCTGGGGTATAGGCACATATTGGTTTTGTTGTCTGATTACCATAAGTTTAATAGAAGCTAATTGTTCTCTCCCGTAAGTGATGATTCTGTTCAAGATACAGGGCCCAATAGTGAGGGCCAGTAATAGGATAACAAGAGGTCCCGCTAGGGCCGAGAGTAAGGTAGTTAACCATGGGGATTGGGAAAACCAAGATTTAAAAAGTCCCTGGTTATCTTGGAGTTTTTTTTTTTCCCCCCGTTGTTGTATTATTTTTTAGTTCTGCCATAGAGTCTCTGACTACCCCTGTATGGTCTGCGTAGAAGCAGCATTGTTCCTTTAGGGTGTTACATAGCCCTCCTTCTTTAAGAAATAATAAATCTAATCCTCTCCTGTTTTGTAGAACTACCTCCGAAAGCGAGGTGAGGGATGTTTTAAGGGCAGATATGGACTTTTCTATAGCTTTTAAGTCCGAGTTTATAGCATTTTGGAGCTTAGAGGTGGCTAATTCTCCTCGGACGAGGGCGGCTGTTCCTGTGGCTGCTCCAGCAGTAACCAAGGCTCCCATTACCACAACCAAAGTTACCGAGACAGGCTCCCTCTTCATTTGACCACCATTTGGTGGTAAAGTCAAATCTGAAGTCTGATGTATGAAAATCTGAGGGAAAACAGTAACCAACATGCAGTAATCAGTAGAGGGTTTAAAAGACCCGTGTAGGCAGGCAGGGAGTAAGTCCCTTATTACATGTTAGCATAGTCCCACCAGGGGGAATTAGGTATTGGCTGGGGGCCAAGGAAGATGTGTTGTGGTGTTTGCACAAATGTAACAGCCTAGGAGGAATGTTACCTAAGCAAAGCCCTTTTCTAGAAACCTGGGAGAGAGTAATATTATAATTCAGTTCCCAAGTACAGTTCGAAGCAGATGAGGAGCTTATGAGGGTCGCATTTAAAACTATTCCCTCATAATAGGGAGGAGCCGCTGAAAGGCAGAGCCAACAGGACTGTGTGATGTTTGGGTCTGAAACATTTAGAGTGGCAAAAGCTCCTAGTACTAAGTTAAAAAGATTGTTAGTGGTATCAGGTAGTTGGTAGGGGGTTGAGTGTCGGTAAGAAGCAGTAGAAGTAGGCGTGGGGCTTGGGGACCTTGTTGGCTGAAGCAGGGGACGCTTAGTCTGAGAGGGAGGTTTGAGAGGAACCAGGAGTGGATTAGGGCCTATACCGGCATGAATCACAGGTGGGCTTTCTTTTCTTATCTGAAAGAGGTCCCCCAAATCGGTCCCCTTCTTCCAAAACCTGATGCCCCAGGTTCTTCCTATCATCCATTTATGGTCCTCAGGATTGGTGACGTTTATGTGGACCCCAAAACATCTTTTCTCTGAATTAGGAATGGGTATTGTATCCC